>CAUYON010204771.1:0-15386 GCA_963573935.1 Arctocebus calabarensis | reverse complement strand
GGGGTTAAGTGAGAAATATGTGAAGTGCTTACCATTTACAGTAGTGATTTTCAACCAGTGGGCCATGAGAAAGTCTTAGGTGTGCTGCAAATTTTTTAAAAAATCATTAATTAAATTGTTTTCAAAAGAAGTTCAAAGCACTGGAGGTATGTTCTTTTTTTTACTTTTTTTTGGATCTACATAATTTAAGTGTGCCATGGAAGTTTAACTATAGGTTCAAGTGTGTCGTGAGATAAAAAAGTTGAAAAACACTGTTAGAGGACCATTGAGTATACTACTAAGGAACTAGCACTTCTGTATTAGGGAAATAATCACAAGATAACACAAACATGTGCAGAGTGTGAACAAGAGACGCGTGGGAATTGTCCAAGCAGACGAGATCCGTTCTCTCACAGGACTCTTTCTTTCACCTTTGAGGTGCCACCCTTTCTATGTACCAGGGCCCTCTGCCAAGATTGTCTCCTTGTGGTCCCCACCTTTTCAGAAGAGTCAATTCTTAATTCTCATAGCTCAGATCCAGTTCCACTTCATGATGTTTTCTTAGCTCAGCTGCATCATTATTTTTTCATCCCTTTTCCTGGAAGAACTCATCAGTCACTTTCATCATGGATGACATGAGCATGGTTTTTAATGACCCTCCATATGCAGAATTATAACATAATTTTTTAAAAACAGAATTTAATATTTAACTTGAGCTCCCATTGGTTAATTCTGAGATTTCCTGCTTCTTTTAGCAGGGAGGTTGCTCTGCATTCAGGGGACTCTCCCAGGACCACGAGGAAGAGGCATCTACCTTTGCTTGCCATCGGTCCCTGTTGGTGTCTGCTGGCTCATCCCTTCCTGTCTCAGTTACTGCTTTTTACCCTTGCTGGTGTCCATGAAACCTGGGCTTTCCCAAATAGATTCAGATGCAAATTCTACAAGAATATTCCCTGTTTCTAATTTGACTGACATTGAGTCTACCTCAGATCCTATGACTCTTTTTGCTGTTCTGAGCCTCCATAGAGTCAAGTCAAGGAGAACTTCTGATGTTCTTCCAAGTGACCCTGGGCACCTGAGATCTCGGTGGGGTTGTCTTCAGCAACTTCTGCCTGGTCATTGCCTGTGCTCTACCACTGCTGGGTGTGTGGAGTGATGTTCAAATTTCCTCTGTTTTCACGTCCCAAACCTGTGCTGGGGTCTTTCAGCTCTTTCAGAGGGGGCAGGTGTGTGTTAGGGCACTCAACAGGCTCTGGGACCCTTGCTTCCCTCTGGCTGCTGCTGTGGCTGAGAGAGCCTCCTTTGTGGGTGGAAAATTCTTTCTGCTACCACGTGGGGAGTGACATTAAAAAAAAAATTCTTGCTGCAAGTAGTCTTCTATTTATTTTGTATCTGAACTTAGAAGTAGGAAAGCCAATAATTTGAATCCTTTGTTCTCATGGCTGCCTGTGACAGTTCCCTTATGTCCCTTCACCTCCGAAATAAGAGGCACAATTTATTGGTCTTGTGTTTCTGTTAGGTAGACTATGAATGTGTGTGTGTGTGCGCGCGTGCGCGCAAGTGTACGTATGAATTGGCTTGTTTTCTTTGAAAGATTTTATGTTTGGAGATACAGGTATGCTCTTTTTACTCTTTCTGCTATTTTTCTCTCTCTTGCTGCTTATAATTCATATATGACAATTGGAGCAGCCTCAGGGTATCCTTGAGGATGTAAATTAGAGTCTGAGGATGGCAGGGCATGAAACAAAGGGGAACCTGAATCTCCAATAACTTCAGGAACAAAAATCCTCTCCCTAGGTTATGGATTTTTTTTTCATATGTAACTAGAACTACTTTATTTATTTACTGATTGATAGAGTCTCCTCTGTTGCCCAGGCTAGACTGAAATGGCATCAGCTAGCTCACAGCAACCTCAAATTCCAGGATTCAAGCAATCCTCCTCCCTCGTCCTCCTGAGTATCAGGGACTACAGGTGTCCGCCATGATGCCTGAATAATTTTTCCATTTTTAGTAGAGAAGGGATGTCATTCTTGCTCACATTTGTCTGAAACTCCTGAGTTCAAGGGATCCTCCTGCCTCAGCCTCCCAGAGTGCTAGGATTACAGGCCTGAGCTACCCCACTTGGCCAACCTACTTCCAGTTGACTTTGCTATCTTCATCATTTCAAATGTGCGTGTGTAAGGGTTGGGTATATGCAAAAGTAAGCAGGATATCCCCCCTGTTCTCAAGGATCTCATGAGCCAATGTGCAGGGTGAGACGCTGTACAACTCCCTCTGGCATGGAGTGGAGTAGAGGTACAGAACAGCTGTGAGCATTCCGAGGAGAAAGGGCACATCAGGTTTAGTAAGTGCAGCCGGTCCCCCAGCAGAAGACGGATTTTGGTGGAATTGGTAGTTTTTGTAAGTGGTTGGAGATAGGCAGGGAAGGGATTTCCAGGAAGCATATCTAGCACAGCAAAGAGGGTGTCTGTCCAAGGAATACTGCATTGTCTAGGTTCGCAAAATTCCTGTGTGAGAAGAGCAGGGAGGGATGAGGTTGGAAAGTTAGGTTGAGGCTACTTCTTGGCACTGAATCCCACATCCCAGGGTCAATGTGTTAAAAGGATAGCAATGAGCACATTTCTCTTTCTCATTTCCATGTTCTTGGTCTTCTCCATAGTCAGTCAAAGCATGCAACATCCTTGAAAACAGAGACATTACAATTCTTAAAGTTAGAATGCAAATGAAAAGCAACTGTTAATATTTAGCTCATGACATTCGAAGTAGGATTTAGCAGCAAAATGATAGGCTTGAAAGCCAAATTTTGTCTGAAAAGGAGAACTTTCTGAATTCCTTTTATAGGATGAGAGCAGAGCCCAGAGGCCTCAGATCACAGGATTCTACTGCAAGTGTTTGAAAAACTCTCCTTTCTCTTTTGCTGTCTAAGCCTGAAGGCTTGATGCCCAAGTGGGACTCAGGAATAAGACAGTCCAGAGCTTCCCAGCTGTGTGTAGCCAGCAGGCTATAGGCATCTGCTCACCATGGTCTTCACAAAGCCCAGCATGTCCAAAGGTGGAGATACCTTTTGGCTGGTAACTGTGGTTCCTGGATGGGAGCCTGTGGACGTGAACGATTTTCCTGGGGCTTGGGCAGAATGGAAGCTGGCACTTTCCTGTGCATAGCCTAGGAGATGCTGCACTCGCTGGGCGACTCTAGGAGCTGGCTGGTAGGTGGGGTGTCTTGTTACCCAGTAGGGACACGTGGTCTCTGATGTTGCTGGGGATGTGCAGGGGGTTCATCTGCCCAGTGCTCAGGAGCAGGGGTGCAGCCTGAGGGCCTGTGGTCCAAGTTCAGAGGTGAGAGGGTCAACTTCTGATGGACCTGGTTGGGGCTGTGTTTCCATGTATCAGGTGCTTTTGTCCATATGAAAAGATGCAGGTTTTTGTGGTGTCAAAGCTAATGGGGGAGCAGCTGTTGTAACGAGGCATGTGGCTCTGTGAAGTAACTCCATTATCACTTTCAATACTTGACGTGGGAAGAAGTTGGATTGCACTTGACGTATCCACATTATCACCAAAAACTTCAACATTCTATTGGTTAATGTGAGCAAAGAAAGAGCTAATAGGTTCTTTAAATGTAATTTTAACTATTGTGAATTTTGAATTTTTGTAAAATTCCAAAATTTTGTATGGTTATAAAATGCCATGTAAAATTGATTTTATTTATGTATGTATGTAGGTATGTATGTATTATTTATTGTTAGAGACAAAGTCTTGCTCTGTCACCTTGACTGAAATATCGTGATGTGATCATAGTTCCCTGCAGCCTTGAACTCCTAGGCAGAAGTGATCTTCATGCCTCAGCCCCCTAGTAGCTGGGATTACAAGTATGACCACCATGCTTGACTAATTTAAACAACATTTTACTAGTAGAGACGGAGTTCTTGCTGTGTTGCCAAGGCTGGTCTCAAACTCCTAACCTCAAGTGATCCTCTCGTGATTCCAAGTGTAGCCAAAAATGGTTTTGAATGTATCACTCACTTGTGAAATCAAGTTTCTCATTAATGTCGACTGTCTAGAATTTGAAGAGCTTACCATTAAAAACTTGATCAGAATTGCTTGCGTCTGTTTTATAAAAAGATAAAAAAAGTTTTATATTCAGGATTAAAGCTGAATATAAAATTTATGTGCATAAAATCAAGCTCCAGTTTCTCTTAAAAGATTGGAAAATATTTGCGTGCTATTTATAAATGTAAAATTTAGTTACTTTCCTAATACTTGTTTTTTTATTTATTATAATTATGTGTCATACAAACAATGTATTGAACTTTTTTACCAAGCCATGTAGATGTCACAGGTCCCTCCTCGTGTACCCAGAGTACGTACAGATAGTACCAGTGTTTTTGTTTGTTCTGAAAAAGAACGAGAAGGATTGACAGAAAAGAAGGGAGGTTAAGGGAAAAAGACATACTAAGTGAATCAGGCATTAAGCATTATAAAACTATTCAGGAGACCAAGATGACTAGTAAACTCTCTGGATTATACCAGGGGACACTGGAAGATTTAAGAAGCAGCCTTGCACGTGCCTACTACTAAACCTAAAAAATCAGGCAGCGGCTCGGCAGCATTGGTAGAAAGAGCTGGACAGAGAGGTCCGTAGCCATCTATCTGGTTTCCCAAGCGCTTGGATGCAAGAATTCCCATTGGCCCCAGGGAGGGGGTATGGAGTTGTCAACTGTGTGATGGAGTCTGACAGAAATGTGGAGGGGAAACAGAGACGGCCACCGGTAGGGCCCTCTCAACTGGGGACAGATGACTGGGACCAGAGGGCGATGTCCTCACATTATCCCAAACAGCCCAATCTGGCTCCCTGGAGATCACAGTAAATTCCTTTTATGTTCACACTGTTACTCTTGGGGAAGTTGGAAGTGAGGGAGCAAGTTCTGAAAGACTCAGTATCTGGCAAAGGGTCTGATTCATCTAAAAGAGGTCATGAGAACTCGCCATGTTAGGAGGCTAATTGAAATGGACGGAGGGTTTAAACATCATTGAAACTAGTTAAAATAGAAGACATTAAAATATTACTAATTGTAAATCTAAATTATCTGTACTACTTAGCCAGGTGGCAGGTCGATGAGGATTTAGGCCAGTCTTACTGAAAGAAGAAACGAAGCTTTCTGGCCACATCTGAGTGCAATGCGAGAACACGAGCGTCTGCCCTTTCCCAGCCAAGGTTTAGCTCCCTGTGTCAGTCAAGTGGTGCCTTTAAACCTTCATCAGTATCAGAGGCTCTATCTGTTTCCCAGGCCTTTAATACACTGGCCCTGCCCTCCTTGCTTGCCTGACTTCTCACCTCTCCCCAAATGGACATATACTGCTTCTGGAACTACAACCACACCTCCACTCCCCCAAACAATCAAAATACAACCTATTTTTAAGAGGAAATGATAAGGTTTTATGTTGGGGAACAGTTGGGAGATTTCTCTTAAGCCCTAAAATAATCTGGCCTAATGAATATGCTCATTAGAGTTATTTAATTTCACACTGTCTTCTTCTCCTAAGTCCTAAAATATATGAAAATACATTGGGTGACAGAATGGTGATGAATCCCCTTACATAAAGTGCTTATAACTAGAGATTGTTTTTAAAAAGCTGGCATTGAGACATCACCAAATACATCCTCCTAGGTCTGCAGAAAGGATTTTGGAAATGGCATGTGATATATTAATTCTGACTGCTTCCCACATATCATGAAATAATCATTTTTTTAAGCTGAAAATATTGGATGATTATCTCTAATGTGAAATGTTTTTTTTTTTTTAGTCATAAAATGTGCATTGTGAAATGCCTGTCATAGGTGTTTCTGGGATGGTAATCTCTGGGATAAAGAAAAGAAATAAGAAACAGAAAAAAGAATGTTTGGGAAAGAGCTGGCCCCTCCGCCGACTCTGTTGCTGTGTGTTGGCTTTTCCCACCACGGATGTTACCCCTTGCTCAGGCTCCTACTTCCTAACTCTTCTGCCTCACTCTGTTCTTCTTCTCCCTGCGATGCATCTTAATATGGGTCCTTTCTGTCGAAACACTCGTATCTGTCACATGGTGTATGGGAGATGCATAGTAAATATGCTTTGTGTCTTTAAAAATTTGTGTTTTTTAATTGTTTCCTTTTAAAAACAAAGAGTGCCATTAAGGTGTTTAAACTTGAATTATACACAGAAAATGTGAATATTACTCATTACAGTGCCAACTTCAGTACCATTTTTTTTTGTCCTAAATTACCCCACTAATCCAAATACTGTAAGGAATAGCTGGTATATGAAAGGTGATTAAGGTAGGAATGATGGATGCCTACATTTTAAATAAGGAACATTAGCTCTTTAATATATCACAGAGCCCTAATTTATAAAGCTGTCCTCTGTTAGCATCTGCCCACCTCATTTTGCCAAGGTTTTATTTTGAGGACACAAAATGCTATTATTTTAGGGACAAGTCCTTGGGCGTGGTGGCAGAGAGAATGGGGGAGAGTCACATTGAGGGACAGTGCTTTCTTTGTTAGGACTTTCTTTTCTTTGAACAGGAAAAGGGGTAATATGTTCACTATGTAAATTAATGATAAGCCTTTTTTCTCTGTAAAACATTAAAATTTTAGATGGTAATTGTTCTTTGACTCTGGACATGAGTCTTTCGAGCCATCTTCTTTGGTAAATGCAATTCACTCACATGCAGCGGAAACAGCCATCAAAAGCTTTCATAAAGAAGCTAATAGTAGAGAGTAATAATTACTTTGCAAGGGCGTTGGGGGAATTAGTCAGAGTTTCTGCAAAGTGGTTTGGAGACGAAAAGTGCAATATAAATGCTAAGTAGCCCCATATTTTTCTGGGAAGAGGCTCAGTAAACGTAATCAGGGCTCTGCTCAAGCTGAGCAGCCTGATGGCCACCTCCATGCTCATATTTAATGTTGATGAAATCACTGGCAAAACTTCCAACAGAGCGTCTCATTCTTCCTTCTCACTGCGATGTGAATGATTCCCACAGACGTTAGAGAAATTCCTGCTTATGAAGCCTTTATGCAATTCTAAGAATTGGGGGAAAAAGAGGCATATAGCATTTATATAGTAGATAGTCAGTAAATATTTATTTTATATTATTTTATCATTGTTTTATTTGTCCCCTTTATATTCCGAAGTACCCTAAGACAATACGAGCACTAGATGGCGCTATGTCACCATGAAGACTGCCAGGGTGGTGGGGCGTGAATCTCTAATTTTGTAATTAGCCAACAATGTAGATAAGCAGAGGTTTAATTTAAGTCATTTCCCCCCTTATAATATACCTTACAAGAATCATGACCTTTTCATTTTGAAGGGGGGGGGACAGGAGCCTACTGTATTATTTTATCTCTGCATAAAGCAAATTCAATTTGATTTAATTCTCACTTTGAAGGAGAGGATGCCAGGCTGCCACCTGCTCTGTTTCACAGTGTGTGGCTTTGGTAATGAGCTATGATAGCATTCTTCCTGCCACTAACTCCATGACACATGAGCCGTTGGAAGGTGACTTGAGATGTGGAGAAGTGGAGGTTCGTGATTGATTCTCACAACGAGAACATGCTTTGTACTCTTTCCTTCTCTAAAAGCTAACCACTAAGTTTTGCTAAAACAAAAGTATTGGTTTTCTCTTAGTCCTTGGACATTCCCATAATGGGCTAAAATACTAAAATGTTCTTCTTCCCTTTATAAAACAGTTTGTAATGGTTCAAACTATTAATGATTTTGAAAACAGTGGAACAGGCCTTAAAGTGACAAGTAAGAGCAAATTCTAGCAAGAGATCACTGGCTTCTGTTGTGAATAGAATTATCTTTGTGAGGACAGAGAATGTTCCTCCCAGCTTCCCATCTTTTACTGGTAAGAGGCCATGTGGCATTTTAATTTGTTAATCTGTGTTCCAATCTGTTTAGTTTTTAAAACCTTCAAGAACCGTTAATTCCTTTAAAGAACCAAAAGGGAAGGAAATGAGTCCTTCACCAGGTGCAGGCCTCCGGATGACTGCATTGCTACCCTGGGACGCATGGCGGGCTGAGTCTCTATATGCTCGTGCTCTGTCAAGGCAGCCCAGGCGACTCAAAAAGGAAATTGGGAAGGAGAAATTTTAGAAAGGAAGCCAGCAAACTCACGGGGTTGCCCTGGGAGATTTATATATATATGTATGTTTTTCATATTGCAATGCCCTGGGATATTTTAAGTTTCTGAGGGAAACAGAGTAATATCTATCAGAGACCAAGCAACTCCAGAGTGTCAGTGTTAGATTGTACTACATTCCTGGCGATGACATTGCATTTCTGCAGTGGCAAAGCTGACTTTTGGGAGCTTGATGGGATAAGAAGCAAGCACTGTGTAAACATTATTATGAGACAGTCAATGAGAATGTCAGTGTCCCTTCTGATTCCAGGGGTCAAGGGCCTATGCAGAGCCCATGAGGTACAAGCACATCGTTTGTAAGTAACTGTGGTTATTTAAGAATTAAATAAAACTTTTTTCCTTCAGTTTATGTGTATTATTTTTAAAAATGGCTATTCAATTGTCAGGACATAGATACTTAAAATGTTTAGGTCCAACTGCCTAATAAAAGAAATGGTTAAGTATTTATTTGGCCTCGGGGTGCTGGGGCACTAAAGGTGCAGGGACCTTAGGAGGTTTGGGAACTTAGGGGCTAACACTGAGGGCTTCTTGAAGTTCCTTGAGGGGGGCTTGACATGCTTCTGCCTCAGAGCCTTTGCTGTCACTGCTCCCTCCTTCTGGAAGGTGTGTCCTCAGATAATGGGTTGACCAAAGTCCTCACTTGCTGGGTCTTTGCTCCAATCTTGCCTATTCATGGCGGTCCCCACTCACCGTCTTCCCTCCCCAGAGCCCTGCTGCCTCTTCCTACCCTACTTCCCTCTTTTTATCCACCATCCATCTCAGTTTTAATGCTTCATACAACTTAGTAGTTTATTATTCTTGTTGTTTATTGTTTGTTCCTCTTGCTGAACATAGTGAAGTTCTTTGCTATTATTTTTCACTCAGAAATAAAAAGAAATGTTTAGAAAAGTGCCTAGCACACAGTTCTTAGTAAATATTTATTAAATGAGTGCAAAAGTATCAGTGGTATTGCAAGCCTGCTATATGCATGTTTCTGCATATATTTATTATATATTATACAAAAATTACACAGAAAAAAAAAATACCTTCAGAAGTCATTCTTCCTGAGATGTTTTGTGATTCATGTCGTGGAAGAACAGTTAACTGAGTTATTTTTGTTTTGTTGTTGTTTAAATAAATCCTTATGTTTTGCTTTATTGAATAAGAGAGGGCGTACATCAAAGATTGTGTTCTTGCTTTTCCTAGTTCTCCATTCTTTCAAGTAAGGCACAGCGTTGTGCCACATGAAAATGTTTGATCTGCAATGGTGGTCCCATCGCATTGGAGCTGATGATCTACAATGGTGGTCCCATCGCCTTATAATGGAGCTGAAAATTCCTATCTTCTGTTGAGGCCTCGAGGATCCTGATGGTCCAGCCCTAGAGCTAGTAGTCTCTATTCCCCCTCTTCTTCTTTGCTCCTTGTTATTTCCCATAGTTAACATCTGGGAAACACACTTACCTTTATTCAGTTCTTGAAAAAGTGGGAAGGAGTTTTATACCCACTACCTTAAGTTTGGACAAAAATCCGATTGTCTTTATTACGTAGGGAGATATTAAGTACATATTAAATACCTATATTTTATTTAATTTGACCATAAGCTTTCACTGAAATACAGTGCGCACAGTATTAAACATTGGTAATCAATATCATTTAAAAATGAGGGTAGAGACTGCCATTTTTGCATAGAGAAAAAGAGGGTCCAAAGTGGTCAAGTATCTTTTGAGAAATACTACCAATTATAAAACTGGATTATAAAAATTAGCAAAAAATTACAAGAAATGCTGATTTGAAGAAATTTAAGAGTGAATGTACAGTTTCTATGATACGAAAAATTAAATGTCATAAAGAAGTTAATAAAGAAATCATTTTATCAAAAGACATGGGAGCTATTTAATGAGAAGAATAAGAAAAAAGTTGTATTATGAAGTATAATTTCATTAGGGAAGGACATGAGGATGTTTTTCTCGACACCTGTGAGATTCATAAATCCATGGAAACTGAGGAGACTCATTTTGCTTTGACAAAAAAACCTCCAAAAACCTGTGTGAAGCTTTACCCAGAGGTATGAATTTGCATTTATAAAAAGCTATACAAATTTCAGTAAAAGCCTGGTTTTAATCATCTTACCACTTCATGGATTTCTCGTGATTGTGGATCAACTCTGAGCCTGCAGAGGTAGTTTACCCAACAATATACTCAGGATTCAGCTATTCTAATGAGCAGATCAGCATTGAAAGGGTATTTGTTTTTGTTTGCTTTTTTTTTTTTTTTTTTGCAGTTTTTGGCCGGGGCTGGGTTTGAACCTGCCACCTCCGGCATATGGGGCCGGCACCCTACTCACTGAGCCACAGGCACCACCCTTGAAAGGGTATTTGTTAGAGAAAATACATTGCCTTTCTCCATGGCCTCATAATCCAAGGCATCATTGTCTATCCTACTTGTGGTGTCAAAATATAATACTGTACACTTTGCTTCTATGGGAATGTGCAGGCTTGCTGTAGACTTTAGAGGTAAGGGCTTTCCAGGGCAGAGATTTCCTGTGCCCGGGCCAGGAGAGCTCCATGCAAGAGTTGAGCAGGCATCGGCCCTGGGAGGTGAGAGGAGAGTTGAGCAGGTGCCGTCCCTGGGAGATTGACAGGGGACCGGTGAGAGGCAGGGAGATGGCTTGTCCAGGCGTCTGGAACCACACTGGGAAGGCAGAGCCTCCAGAACAGCTGTGTGACCCAGAGCAGTGTTTCCTGGATGCAAGTGGCATCAGAGCCACCGGGAGACTTGTTAAAGCAAAGATTGCTGCCCCTGTCCCAGTTTCTGACTCACTAGATCTGGCTGTGGGGTCTGAGATTTAGTATTTCTCACAATTCCCAAGTGATGCTTACCCAGCTGTTTGGGGACCACGCTTTGAGAGAGGCCAACCTGGAGTTTCAAAGCACTGGTTGGCGGTTTGCAAAGAGAACAGGAGGAGAGGAGAGCCGGAAGAACACCCAAAATGAGAGTGAAGATCGTGGGCCTTGATGTGAATGCTTCTAAGGGCCGTTAGAGGCCCTTCCCAATCTTAGGGACAGCTCTCTCCGCCTGCCCCATACACACTGGTGATAAAACAAAAAACTAGGGGACACAATTGTCTTCGTGATTAGGGTCACAGGCTTTGCAGTGGGCTGAGACTTAGTCTGAGTTCCTGTTCCCCTGGCATTCTCAGAACAAGCCTTTTAACCTTTTAAAGTCACAGTTGCTTCTCAGTGAGCTGATGCCACAGAGCAGGTTCTCAAAGACGGCAGTGTGGCAGGCATGGGCCCTTTTCCATTTGAGTGCGAGCCCCAGTGGGTGAAACGATGTCCCATCATCCCTCTGCCCACCTCTGGCATCTAGGGCAGGACACGTATAATCCTGGTTTGGCCACATAGATATTCCCCCGGGAGCGAAGGGTGGAATCCATGAAGGAGATAAAGACGAAAGGATGGTTAGAATATTGTGGTGGTCACAGCCTACCAGCATCCATCTGCTGTGGCCATAGCAACCACTGGTGGTGACATTGTATCCACCTGCAAAATTACTTGGCGCTTTCACCTTCTGCTGGACTGTGCCCAGCCGTGGACTCCACGCTGCCTTCCCTGCCCATTCCTCCCTGTGAGAGCAGCGCCCGCCTCCTCCACACAGAGCTCCCTCTCCCAGGCCTGCTTTAGTTTTTGTTGTAGTGTCATCTCCTTCATGTTTACTGTATATTTTTCTTATTCGGTTTTGTCCGACTTTTCATTAGAAACTTCATGAAGGAAGAGATTTTGTGTCTTGCTCACTGTTAGAACCCAAAGCCTAGAACGATACTGGACACATCCCAGCACTTGATACACGTTTGTGGAATCCACACTCTAAGCCTGCCGTGGTCTCCCGTGAGTTCACTATTTGCCTAAAAGAGCTAAAATCTATTTGTGGCTTACAATTATTGACCCTGGAGATAGCGGTTATCATGAAACCTTTTTAGTAGTTTAGTTATTTTTAAAGTATTTCCATTCACATGTTGGGATTACTTTTATAATTTCATGTAGAAAGTGATCAGCTGAGATTATTCCTTATTGACCAAGATTTAGTAACATACAAATATGAAACAGCTTTATGTCTTTTCTCTCTCTCTTTTTTTCCTTGTCATCAACCATGTGCTGTGAAATATCTGCCATCTCAACAACATTTTGGTTGGATCCCTTTGCTTTATGGACACTTTGGGCATGGGATTCTAGTTTCTCTTAATTGAATAGGTTTAAAATGTTGGCCTCACAACCAATGGAGAAAGAACTCTTCTGCTCACTGGGCGTGGCCTGCAGTGGTGAGGGCACTGCCTTGGGGGAGCCTGGCTTGCTCCTTTTCTCCTTTTGTACCTTCTTTCTTTCCCTGTCTTGGGAATCCTCTTTCCTCCAACCTGTTAGGGTTTGGGAGGAAGGGAAAGATGTCTCGTAAATAAGAAGAATCCTGTGCTTCTGTCTTGGCTGGCCACATTTTCTGTAGGGCAGGCATCTAAAGACAGTTACTTCATTACCCTCTGGTCAAATAGTTTATGCCTGGGTAAGCTGTCCACTTGGTCCAGCGATAGTGCTCCTGAAGGTGGGAGGATGACTCGAACACCACTGCCTTTCTTCAGCCAGCCATCTCCCCGCAATGAACTCCCTTTTATCTGGTCAAAGGGGTCAACAATTTCAGTCGTGGACAGAGTCCACTTGAGAATGGATGTCAATTTTTGTGCAGTGATTACTGATTCCTTTGATTCCATGTCACTTGGCTTTGGGATATGATTAATAGACTTGTCGTTGGAGGGAAGCAGAAAAGCCACAGGACTTTCACCCTATGCCCGTGTGTCTTAATAAAATAGCTGTTGGCATTTTGGGTGAGGCAATGCTTTGCTGCACAGGGCTCTTAAGAGTGCAGGATATTTGGCATCCCTGGATCCTACCCATTCAATGTCAAAAGCACCCCCAGAAAACGCCTCCCCATCCTTCCAGCCTCCACTTGGTTTGAGAACCATTGCTAGCCCAGCAACTCATCAACACATGGGAATTCTATGATTTCTAATCTATTACTTATGCAGGCTGGTGGGAGCAGTGGGTGATAGCTGCATAACTGATAAGTTCTCCAGAAAAGTGTCTGGCAGTTCTCTTTAGAATGTGGGGGTTCTTAGCACCTATTATCCTTAGCTTTGGGTTTTAGTTGAAATTCTGAAATAAGAAAAAAAAAGAGTTTTTCAATATCATGTTACAGGCTGGAAGCAAGCAAAATGTCTCCACATCACAGTGTTAGATACATTAAGTTTGTGAATTTCTTCACGTAGATTGTCCTCTCTTGGCATGGAGGGTCCAGTCAGCCTCAAAAAAGCTGCCCTGCTCTCATCTCCTCCCCCCAAGTTCTTCTGGAGGACCCCCATTCTTTGGAACAGCATAGCTATTATTCATCTTCTATAAATGCAAATCCTATCAGATCTTAACAGCTATTTTTATGGTCTCTGCTACTGCTTTGGTTGAACCATTAAATGACCATTTTTGTAGACTAAAATGGTCAAATATTGGTAATTTTGTGTAATTCACTCTAATTGTACTAGTGGACTCCATACAAGCATTTAGCATAAATGAATGCACAAAGCTTTAGCATAAAGCAGTATTAGCAACTATGATCGAGATATTGTATTATTTACGAGAGAGATTTACTCAGATTTTATCCTTTTCATTATCAATCTGACCTGAAGAATGTGGGAGATGGAAAGGGATCCAGTGTCTCGGGTTTGTGTCATGTTCTGCCATTTACAGGATTCTTCACGTGCCTGGTCTCACTTGCTCTTCATGGCACCTGAAAACCCATTTCACAGAAGAATATTGTGTTTATTTAGGGGCACGACTAAAAATGGACAAAGTTTCTACACATATATAAACTTAATCTCTTAATGGAATCTTCAGTTGTAGAAAAGCTGGCTACTATTCCAGACATTTGCTCAAACTTAGTCTTTAGGCTAAATTTAAAATGTTCAAATAATTAAGAAATATTTTGCTATGATAGTAGCGTTAGGTGAATTTTATGCCATAATCATATTGTGGGATTTTATTAGTGATTTCTGCTTTAGTGTGTGTGCTTTAGATGAAATGACTTCCCTTATCCCTAACCCATAGACCCAGTGGGGATTTAATGTGTTTATGAAAGTTTGCTTGAACCAGGAAGGGGAACAGGATATTGATTTTGGAGAAGGGAGTATGGTTTAGGGATATCAGGGATTTTCTGGGCTTTGTGACTTTGGGAGGAGTTTATCATAGTGGAGTTGAAGTTTTAGCATTGGTTTGAAGGTGGACGGGAAAGCCTTTGTGGGCAGAATAAAAAAGAGACGCAATTGATGAAAAAAATCATCAGTGTCTGCAAACAGGGAGGTCTGCCTCCTTGTCTAGTAGAAGTTGACCCACGGAATTCCATTAAGTGGATTTTTCATGAAAGGAAGCTCTTTCATAAAGTGAGTTTAACCTTTGTGCTCGTCTGAGTGGATCTGGAGAATGAGTCCTAGCACTTCTAATTTGCTTGCCATTTAAGGTCTCTACAGTTCTCTTTTTTAGGCCCCCTCTTTCTTCTCCTCAAGAAGGCATGGAATCCTAATGTCAGGTCCTGTGTTCTCCTCCTGGAAGAATCCACAATGTCATTGATCAGTTTGCTGTGATACCTTCTCTTTGCCTTCAGTAATAATTTTTGCTGACTGTCCTTATTGACTGCCTCAGAGGAGCAGTTCCATATTTTTGCCACTCTGCCTCATCCTCAATTCTCAGAGACTCAGTTCTCAAGTCTCTCAACAGATAACTCCAGAAAGTCCCGGAAAATGCAAGGGGAAAAGAGGTCAAGGGACATTGGACTAGTCCCAGCCAGACATTCATGTTAGCAACTTACAAGATACAAAAGTATTTCATTTAATCATGGATCCCTTGGGGTACATGTGTCTTTCGGATGTGACATGTGATAATTAATGTGTAAGTAATAATTAGCGAGCTTGGCACAAAGTAAGCAGTTAATAACTGTTGGTTTCTATCTGTCTTTCTTTAATGACCTCTTGACCAGCAAAGATGGTTTAGAAAATATTAGATAACTCATTTTTAGCGGTTATGATAATCTAATGAGTTATGATGACCTGATGTCCTTGTTTCATTTGGTGGCTCAGGTAGTATAGTCAAAATTTGAGTACTGGATGGCTCTAAACCAAAGATAATTCCTCAGATTACTCTTTTTTTTTTTTTTTTTTTT
>CAUYON010204769.1:0-16550 GCA_963573935.1 Arctocebus calabarensis | reverse complement strand
GATTGCACCTGTGGTTCTCAAACGTTCCTATGAATTACCTGGGGAATATGATTGAAATGTTACACCCAAGGCTCTCATCTGTAGAGACTCTATGTGATGTTGTGGAACGAGGCTTCCAAATGTGCATTTTTTTTTTTTTTTTTTTGAGACAGAGCCTCCAGCTATCACCCTGAATAGAGTGTGGTGGCATCACAGCTCACAGCAACCTCCAATTCCTGGGCTCAAGCGAGTCTCCTGCCTCTGCCTCCCAAGTAGCTGGGATTACAGGCGCCCACCACAACACCCGGCTATTTTTGTTTGGGTTGCAGCCGTCATTGTTGGTTGGCGGGCCCAGGCTGGATTCGAACCCGCCAGCTCAGGTTTACATGGCTGGCGCCTTAGCCCGCTGAGCCATAGGCGCCGAGCCCAAAATGTGCATTTTTATGAGCATGCAGGTGATCATTATGCAGATGGTCAGTGGACAAGACTTTGAGAAATATTGGTCTAGATCTCAGCGAAACGAAAACCATGGAAAAGGACAGAACCAGTTAAACCTGAAGGAGAAGATTCTCTAGGGAGAACTGAATGAGGGTTAGTTCCTTTTAATAGGCAATGATGGCTAAAGACCAAGTAACAGGAAAAACACAGATTGTCATAAATGCCAAGGTTGCGAATTCCTTTCCGGTAGCAAGAGCCTCTCTGTAGCCAGGAGAGTTGCATCGTGATTCCATTTTCAAATATCACTGCTGGTCTGAATCATGACTTTTGAAAGTTATTGCCAGGAGATTTAGAGTTTTAATAAATATTTCCAGAAGCCACAGCTATTTTTGCCAGTAGTGGCTCTTTTCATGATCTAATAAGGTTAAGAGGTCATGGTTAAGTCAGTATAGCAGAATAACTGAGAGGATCAAATGGACTTCTCATCCATCACTGGCTACATACCCTTTGGTGAGTTATTTAGCTTTTTAAAGCCTTAGTTTCCTCATCTGAAAAATAGAAGAAAAACATCTGGTTTAAAAGGAAGGCTGGGCATGGTGGCTCATGTCTATAATCCTAGTACTCTGAGAGACCAGCCTGAGCAAAAGCAAGACCCTGCCTCTCCTAAAAATGAAGAAAATTAGCCAGGCATTGTGGTGAGCACCTGTAGTCCTTCCTACTCTGTAGGCTGAGGCAGGAAGATTGTTGAGCCCAAGAGTTTGAGGTTGCTGTGAGCCAGGTTGATACCATGGCACTCTAGCCTGGGCAACAAAGTAAGATTATTTTTCAAAAAACCCCCCAAAACAAAACAAAAAATAAACAAAACAACAACAAAAAAAGGTATTTGAGAAGATTAAAGGAGATGATAGCAAAGCATTTCCTATAACGCTTGGCTCATAGTAGGCTCATCAAGAACGTTAGCATTTACTTATTAGCTATTGTTACTTCAGTGTCTTGAGGTGGCATATCTGAACAACACAGGCAAAAACAACAGCTCAGATTGTGTAGCTGTAGATGTTATATATTTATATTTTTCTGGGCAAGAAAAAGATGTGATCGTATTTGTTAGATGGTGTGTCTTGACTTTTGGTTTAAAAAAAGTGTTCCTGGCTGAGCGCTTATAGCTCAGCAGCTAGGGGGCCAGCCACATACACTGGAGCTGGTGGGTTCAAACCCAGCCTGGGCTTGCCAACCAGCTGGGTTTGACAACCAAAAAATGGCCGGGCATTGTGGTGGGTGCCTGTAGTCCCAGCTATTTGGGAGGCTGAGGCAAGAAAATCACTTAAGCCCAAGAGTTTGAGGTTACTGTGAGCAGTGACACCACAAAACTACCAAGGGTGATATAGTGAGACTCTGGTTCAAAAAAAAAATATTCCTCACATGTCTAGTTTTAATAGATTTTTCCAGAGTCAGAGCCCAGGCCCTAATCCTTGATTAATTATCTTGACTGGTCACACAGCTGGTCAAAGATGTGAGGTTGATTGCTAATATGCTTCTGAGAAAGTGCATGTTTGGGTGAGAAAAAGTATTCACCAATTCATTTATTCATTCATTGTGCCAGGGGGTAGAGAGGGTGTGCTAGGTACAACCAAGAACAAAACACAGCGTTCCATGAGCCAGACCCCTGGGAAGGACAATGAAGCAGAACTAAGTACTAGGGTACAGAGGAGGTAGGACACCCAGTTCTTAGTGGGGTAAGAAAGTACCGTAGGGGGTGATGCCAGAGTTGTGTTCAGAAGGATGTAGAAGGGAAGTGTGGAAGATGGATAACCACCATGGAGAAGCCCAGGCAATGGGACAAGCAACAGACAGTACAGTTGTTGGGGAGGACATAGAACTCAAGGTGAGACCTTCCAAGGAAAGGCCTGGAGATCCAGATAGACCAAGATGGTGAAGGGTGGGGATGCCATGCTTAGTATTTGGGCTTAGAGGGAGTCATGGACTATCCTTAAGTGGGACCGAGGGTGGGGTAGTGGCAGTAGTGATTGGATCAGATTTTGTTATTTAAACATCATTCTGTCCCTCGTGTGGAACATGAATTGGAAGGGAGGTACAGACTGGAGGCTTGGAAAGTAGTTTGGTGGTGGTGTGAGAATCCAAGAGAAAACTTGGAAGGGCCTGAACAAAGCTAGTGACAGCAGTATTGTGGGAGAAGTGGAGGGAAGACTCACAAACTAAAATTCAAGAGGTGAAATTGACAGAACTGATTGGATGTAAGGGGTGAGCCAGAAAGAGTAGTCAAAGTGACATCCAAGTTTTTGTCTTAGCATGAAAGATGGCAGGTGCCATCTCCTGAGGGAGAAGCGCAGAAGATCAATTCTTTGGTGGCAGTTTTGGGCCCATCTGCCTGTCCACTAATCTATCTGTCCATCCATCATCCATCCATTGAACATTCATTAAGTCCTACTATGGGTCAGGTGCTGAGTGATGGTTAAGACATGCATGACTTCTGCCACACAGAGCTTATACACTTTTAATAGCTTCACCAAGATTCTAACATTCATGGCTCGGCACCCGTAGCATAGTGGTTAGGGCACTAGGCACATGCACCGAGGCTGGTGGGTTCGAACCCGGCCAGGGCCTGCTAAACAACAATGACAACAATAATAAAAAAAATAGCCTGGCATTGTGGCGGGTGCCTGAGGTCCCCGTTACTTGGGAAGCTGAGGCAAGAGAATAACTTAAGCCTAAGAGTTTGAGGTTGCTGTGAGCTTGACGCCATGGCACTCTACCCAGGGCAACATAGTGAGACTCTGGATCAGAAAAAAAAAAAAAAAAGAAAGGTTCTAACATTCAACCCCTGACCCATAGGAGACGAGTCTTGGGTTTCAGATCTGCTTAAAATCTAGATGGTTCTATTTCTCCTCTTTCAATTCAGGCACTTTTTGGTTAGAAGTGGATACATTCTATGCCCATGGCCCTTTGGTTTTGCCTCTGCTAAACATTCTATGTACACTCTCCTTTAACTCTCAGGACCTTGGAGGTAGATACTACTGCTATTAACTCAGGAAACCCACAGATTGAAGTGAAGTCTCCTCTGCCTCATCTCCCTTTTCCTACTTTTCATTTACTGTTGCCAGCACAGAGCCATATCCTTCACCTTTCCAGAGCCTTGGGAAAAGCCTACAGTCCCGAGACACTGCCCCCCACCATTCCCTCCAACCAGAGAGCCTGAATGTAATATTCCTTCTTCCCTTTTGCAGATGTCTCCCCAGCCCCTTCAACTCTTGAGAGTTAGGATCGCTGCTGTGGAATGTGTGTGTGTGGGTTTGTCTGTTTCATCTTCTGGGGTACAATAACGTGGCCTTTGGAAACTGAGACGCTAGGGTTCACACCTGACTTTGCCACTCATCATCCAGGCAAGTTATTTCTTCTTCTACAAAATGGGAATATTATTTTCTACCCCCCAAAGTTGTGAAGCGTATGTGGCAAATGCGAAACACCAAGCAGGTGTTTAATGCCTAAAAAATGCTCCATAGCTGTTCTTCCTTGTTGCTAGGAGACCCATTCGCTGGAGGACTCAGTCTCCAATGGCTGCAGGGGTAAGGGCAGGACTAGGGTGGGGGTCTATCCCAGGTGGCCAATATTTTTGGAAGAAAATAAAAATAACAATGTTTTAATGGCTGCTGGAATGCTTTTCCTGCGCCTCTCTTCCTGAGTTGACTTTGGCCCACCATTTCCCCCCTCTCATAATCACCTTTCAGCTGGAGATGACTAATTCTTAACGAGTTGTTCTGAGGCCAATTTCCATTTCCACACAACTTCTAGGTTCATTGTCAGCTCTAAACTACCCAGGTGAACCCATTCTTGAGGCAGAAGATGTTTGTGCTCCCAAGGACTCTTAGCCACAGGGAGAAATGGCAAATAACAGTAGTGATACCATGGCTCAACTCTAGTTTCTGAGTTTCCTTAATTTCTTTCTGGCTTATAAGGAAATAACATCAATTGTAACACTAGTTAGTTGAATCTTTTCATTTGACTGATGAGAGAAAAAATGAGACTAACTAAAAATGTTCTTTATCCTTGTCAGCAATTTAGGGTTGGAATCAATCATAATCCTGACAGCTATGAATAGACTGTTTTTTAAGGATGTCCACAAGTAAAACCAAGTGAACTGCTGGGCATTTGCTTTACAAGCAGAGGCGAAGTATTCAGCTCCTTCCACCACCTTGAGCTTCTGGTGGCCCTTTTCTGAGAATCGAGGAAGTTTTAAGGGCAGTGGACTTTTGAAGTCGTCAAAACATGAAAACATTTCTTTGGGCTTAGAAGTCTACACAGAGAACACTACAGTTATTTCTAGAAATAGAAGCCCTTGAAGTGAAGGTATTCCTCTTTGTGGTTTGGACTTTGATATTCAGGTTCCCTGAGAGGCTCATGACTCAAATAGTTAGTTAGGCTTCTGGTGTCAGTGTTAAGTTGGGAGGTGAAGCAGGTGCTACCCGCCATGGTGTTTTGTGCAGAGAGGCAGGAATGATTTAGTGGAGACTACACTGGACCAGTGTATGTATGGAGGTGGTGGTGGAGACTGCCTGCCTCCCAGCCCTGGGTGTCATGCACACCAACATGTGACACCACAGAAGTCACTCACAGGCCCATGCCTCAGTTTCCTCATCTGAAAACCAAGGGCTCTGAACAACTGACTTCTGAGACTTCTCTGAGCTCCTTGGACAACTTGAGATAACACAGAGCGGGATGGGAAGAACCTTGCACTGTACATCCACCACCGAGTAGGGCCGAGGGATTGCTAGAGCTGATATTTTTGAAAGAGAATCCAGATATGTATGTTTTAATGTAAAATCTCCTGATTATTAGAAGTGGCAAGTAATTCAACTTTTTAAGATCATAGGCCAAGAACCACATATCTGGGAAAAACATACCAAGCCGACAGGCTATTTCTGCTCATTAATTATACATTTTCATAAGTTTTGTCTCAATTAAAAAACAAAACAACGGATCTCCCTTAATACCATTTTGGGTTTGCTGCCTCATTGGTGGTGTTACTGCTACCACGACTGAAGATCATAGACTAGTATTAGGTTACTAAGATAGACAACCAACAAATCAAACAGGTATCAGAGAAACACAGAAAGGGCAGATGCAACTAGAATTGAATTATAACTGAGTGATAAATGCCAGTTATAATATTGAGAGTGCTTTATCTGTTAACATTTTACATTATTTGAATCCCAAATTCCTTTGGAAGTTTAGTAATTGTATTAACCAAAGTTAACATTCAAGAGTTTAAAAAAAAAAAAAAGTCAAGGCAGGTGGGCTTTGCTCCAAGGCCAGGATGTCGAGTCCTACAAGGGGCCCGTAACTGTCACCTCACAGGTGCTACAGAGGCAATCTGTGTCACCCGCACACTCAGCTGCCTTGGCCCATCCTAGAGCTTGTCACCACATCTAATCCACCCTGCCTGCTGTCCTGTTCTCACTGCTCATCAGAATGGGCAGTAGGTGACCCTCAGGCATGGAGCCGTGGATGGAATCATCTTTCCCAAGAGGGGGTAATGGCCCCTTTGGTTCAAGGGAAAGGGAACACCCAGCTATCAGGAAGGAGGCTTTATAAATAGCTGTTTTTGTCCTCTGAATGTGACTCTTGTGCCTGCTGTTCTTGCCAACAGATTTGTGTTGGCTTGCTGTATTTCAGCTTCAGGGCTAAGGTATTCCCTGGCTCTTTTCCATACTTGGCTCAAGACTGGTGTTCATGGCACTGAGAAAAATCTAGGATGGTGAATGACAGGAGAGCTGGAGACCGGAGACCAAGAGGGCAGAAATGTGGGGAAGAAAAAAGAGGGGGAAATTAAGGCACACAAGGGAGAAATGCCTAAGGAAGGAAGGTGAAACTTACTTATGGTGTATTTTATTGTATATATAAGGAATCCTCTTGATGCCAATGAAGACACTTCTTACCTCATATTCATGTGTGAAAAATTACCTGTAAAATCACAGATGACAAGCTATTTGCTCTTAAGCAGACTTTGGGTTCAGGGATTCCTGGCCAGAGCTCTGATCACAGATTCTAAGCATACTTCCAAAGTATAAATGGATCCATGAATTGTTGTCAATATTTCCTAAGGTAGAATAGTATGTGTGATAGGCTAAGTCGTAGGTTAAATTTTTGTTTTTGACGTGAAATGGAAATAAATCAATTACATCGGTTACTTCTTGGTAACCAGAAGCACTGATTAAATGGAAAATGAATAATAGAAGTAAGAAAACAAATGATTACTTAGAACAGCTTTACGGCTGATAAAAATCTCATTCAATACGGCATCCATGTTGAGGGGTGGTTGGGGTTCTAAAATAGTGCCTGTTTGGTAGTGAAAGGGTATAATGCAGAACTACTACTCTATAACAAATCTGGGTGGGGGGTTCTCTTCTGAGCCATGGCAGCCTTCTCATGACATATTTAGGAAACTGAGATTGGCCCTTGGGGATGCAGCCGTGAGGTGCAGCTCTGGAATGCAAACCCAGTTCCTGACTTCTAGTTCACATCCCTCTCCTTTTTGCTCTCTTTGGCTCCTATTGCTACAGACTAGAGGCATTTGAGAGAAAAGGGAAAGCCAACCAACGTCACAAGAGCTAGTGACCTTGAAGCTGTGGGTCATTCTCATTCATGCCTGTGGGCTGGGGTATTACCCAGGGCACGTGTTGGCCATGGGATCTCAGCTTGAGTTTGGCTGGCTCTGGTTGCTTGGGACTCGGTGATACTCTGTTAGAACACCAGTGATTTGGGCTTTGCCCTTGGCCTCTGGTCCCCATTCTTACCCTAACATCAAGAAGAGCCAAACCCACAAGTCTCATGTTTAGGGCAGCCTCTGAAACCCTTCGAGAGTAATTCTGGGCTCCAAAGAATCTACCGCCTCTGAACAGGGGCCCTTCTGTTCCATACAGGACAGTTTGTTTCTGTGGTCTATGGACACATTCTCTGATAGGCTCCCCAGAATTCTGTCTGGCACCTGACAATTTCTCTTCCTAACGGCAGGACTCCAGGCACGAAGGCTGCCAAAGTCTGAAATCGAATCCTTTATCCTTTCCCAGTGCAGCACACAGGGACGCACGTGTGCACGTGAGAGCACACATAGGCCGCATGAGGAGGCTGCTCTGAGACTCATGATCCACTGGTACTGAACATGTTCATAGATGCTGCCTCGCTGAAGCCACGGTGTCTCTTCAAAGTCCCAGCAGCTGGACCTGAGCACTTTCACAGTCATGTGAATGCTGCCACTTTCAGGGAGACCCTCGAGAGAGGACACTGGGAGGCAGGCAAAACCACGCACCACCTTGTTGACTTTCCCTCTTTCTTTTCTGAGGGCCCGAGTCGCTAAGGTATTTTTATAGTCAGTGTCTGTCCTTGCCAGGAGAAAATAGCTCCCTTCGCCTCGTCCAAAACAATAAAAAAAAAAAAAAAAAAAAAAAAAATAAGAGAAGAAGAAGAAAAGAAAACTATCTCAGTTTGGCTGCTTCTTAGCAATCCTTTCTCCCTTCGAAGAGTTATTAGTGGGAAGAAAATCCCCTTCAGGCTGATTTGGCTGAGGTGGAGGGCACTGCATAAGCTCAATCTCCGCAGTTATCAGACAGCAAAGTCAAATACTGGACAAAGAGAGATTCCTGCCCAGAGGGAGAGAGGAGAGGAGGATAGGAATGCATGTTCCTCAGGTTCTGTGCTATCTGCTTCGCTGTGTTTGACACATTCACATGGGCATCAGCCCGCAGACCTGGCGTCTGAAGGTGGCCAGGGCCAGTGAAGACACAGGTGGGCGGGGATGGTTTAGTAGAACACAAGCCCGGAAGGCTTAGAGAAGGCATCTGCTTGGCTGGAATTGAGCCCGTTGCTGAGGAAGGCTACTTCTTGGGTCCTGATCAACCAAGGCCAAAATGTGGAGCTGTCTTGGAGGAGCAGAGGCCAGTTCCAGAGGCAGGTCCACCTTCTCACCCTGCCCTGCTGTAATTGCCAGGGGGGCCTGAGAGAGACAGCACAGCTCTGCCCTCCCTCGCCAGCTCGACCTGCCCCAGCTGTTGGGGATAATCTCCGTCCCTGCTTTCCAGATGCTTACCGGCTGCCTGCACTGCCCTGGTTGCTCTATACCACAGGGTTGCCGTCCCTGGTCCTCACTCTACCTCCCGTGGGGGAAACCCTAGGGCTACTTGGCAGACGTGACTGAGACTGTTCTTCGGACAGTGCAAAGCTGGACTGGAACGGCACCTGCTGCTGATGAAGCTGTTCTCCTCTCTCGCGCCCACAGCCAGCCTTTCTGAACACCAGGCAGTGGCCGATGTATGACAGCTCAGGTTACCAAAGTTCCTTGGTTAAGCCGGTTGTTTGTCGCTCAGAGCACATTTCCCCATAGAAAAAAATGTCGTGTTAAGGTTGGTCTCCCAGTCTAACCTGCAAGGGCCAATTAACCCATTAGGTACCCCCAGTACAATGTCTAGTTTTGGAGACAGCATTGTGGAGTGGCGGGAGCTCTTGTTAGAAGTCAGAAAGACCTGGATTCAAGCCACAGTTCAGACATTTACTTGCTATGTGGCCATAGACAAGTCATTTAGTCTCTGGCTCTCAGTTTATTCATCCTTAAATTGGGGGTAATATGGCCTATGTTGCAGGGGTTACTAGGATACAGAGGTTGTTGGGGTCATATGATATACACTGAAGTAAAGGCTCACATAGCCGTCCCCATCTCCATGTATTAAACTGGCTCTGTGGCCTCAAGGAATCCAAGTTCTAACTTGGAAGATAGACAGCACATCTTTCCAGCTGAATTTGGAATTTGCTTTACATAACTTCCCGTGAAATGGATATTCTTCAACCTCAAAGCCCTGGTGGTGAGCCTGATCTCTGGGCTGGAGTGTGTGTTTGCGTGGGCCTGGGGGTGCCAGAGGAAAGATGAGAAGTAGCAGAGAAGGGGAAGGTAGAAGAGGGCATACACTTAAGCATGCGTCATATGTCTGCCTTTTGCAGCCATAAAACTCCAGATAGTCTGGTTATTTCCTCCTAAATTTCCTGTGCTTTCCGCACCATCTATCTGTTAGATGCCTCGTGTCTAGCATCAAGTCCAGAGTAAGTAGTTCTCTCCTTGTTTTCCTTACCTTTCAAGTCATGAAACTGTTAGCGAGGCAAGTTAAAAATTCATTAGATGAGGCAGATGCTTGGATAAGTATCCCCTTCCCTTCCCTATTCCATCTTTCTTCCTGTGCCAGTTTTAAAAATCTTAAATAGGAAAGCATCAGCCAGAGCCTCGTTCTGCCTGAGAAGACTGTAGTATACACTGCCAGCAAAATCCCTTCTCCTTCGTCCTTTTGAAAATCTCATCCATATGCTCTCTACTTTGCTTCCACTCCGACGTTTGCGACTTCTTCTACTTGTGTGTGCATTCCTACCACCATTCCAGGGACTGCAGGAACTGTCAGCCCCACCTGGCATGGTGTGGTTGTGGGTTCTCCCCCCATACCTCTGTCTGCTCTCTCCTGTCATGCTTGTCTCCCCAGTGAATACGACTCATCCAGTTTGCCCCTCGAACTGTGTGGTTGGCAAACCTGTCCCAGCGGTAGGTGTGGCCCCAATGTCCCCCTTGCCAGTTCCTTGGAATAACTGCCTGGCCACGCCTCTTATTTCTGGCTCCAACCTGCTGCCCTTCTGTGGGCTGTGATTTCAGAGTTTCATTTGAACACCCTACTCTAGCCTCCTTAAATCCCATTTTAAAGCTCTCCCATTTGGTCTTCAAGTCTCTGACCAAAAATATTCCTCTTGGTTTATGTGATAAGCTCCTGACTCCTTGCCAGGGGCCTCTTGTTCCAGCACTGCAATCCATGGTCCAGAAGAACAGTCATTCCCAGATCAGCTACAGAGCTGCTTTGTGCTGTACATATGTGCCCGTTTCTTCTAAAATTATGACTAATGGCTGAGGAAGAGACCAGAGCATTGCCTTGGCTCCATGTCCCTTAGCTTCCTGACTCAACATCCAGAGCCACCTGAGATACTAGCCAGAATTCTTCCCGAGCTGTCATTTACCCCCATGCCCATAGGCACACAGGAGAAGCAGCCTGTAAGTTTTACGTGGATGTGCATTCCTTTGTGTTTCTAATGTAGGAGTTTTCAAGAATGTGAATTCAGTAAGATATTCATCTCCTAAGATGCTCTGGGATGGGGGCAGGGGAGGATTCTGTGGTCAGGTAAGTTTGGGAAACAAATACTTTATCTTGCTTTTGGATGATCTTAGTAGGTTAGAGTCTGTATTAAAAACATGACAATATTGTATAGAAAAGACTTATGTTTAACTTGGAATCTTCCAAGTGCATTTGACTATTAACCTGCCCTCTCCATCTTCCTATGAATTTCCATTTATCATCCAGTGCAATGCACTTCAGTCAGTGCTAATTACTGTAATAAGGTAGCTACCTCTGCAGGCTCATAGGAGCTGAACCTCATGATAGGCCTGTTAGCTATTCTGTTCTCCCTTCTCCACAAGGTCCAGAAGTATCTTCCTTTGGCAGAACCTTATACTTCTAATTTTTTCCCCCCAAAAGGGGTTGGGCATTTCTTCTTTATGTCCATGTTATGCTTATTTATTAATCGGACTTTGTTTTATGTTCTCTTTGACCTCCCGAGTCCCTTTTCTTTCTGGGGCATTTCTTTTAGGTCATCTTGGAAAACTTTATCAATGCAAATCTATGAATCTTTACAATTTTCCTCCAGCCCATTCATTATCCCTATTGGTAGAAGACCAGTTCACATTTATAAGACCAATAATTTGCAAGAAAAATAAATAATTACCCCCATCACATCCCTAAGGTTATATTTCTTGGGCATCAACTTGGAGGTCCAAGGATCTTATGGGGCCTGGAAATGTGTTTATTTGGCTTTTGCAATTGTAAAATTGGAAAATTTTACAGATACATTTGGAGCCCAGCTTCTTTTCAGAAATCAGATCTATTAATACTAGGTTGCTTTCCAACCTGGCACCAATAGGCTGGAACTGAGTACTGTCTGTTCCCTTTACCCAGGGCCCATGCTCGGGTCCTCACTGCTCCCTATAGCCTCACAACCCCTTACTTCTCTCACTTACATTATCTCCTGATCTCTGCAGGCAGCTGGGTTTGTGACTGCTCATATAGACCTTTGTAGTTTTCTCTTGGTGATTGTCCCCAAAGCTGCCTCCAAAGTCTCTCCCCCACTCCTTTCCCAGTTTGATCCTTCCTATCTGAGCTGCTGACTTCTTTGGTCATGAGTCCTAATATGCATCTGATTTCAAGGGCTGGCCAGCTGCAGTAGGGAAAGATCTGAAGCTGTTGACATTTGCAACGATCATGTGCACAGAAATGAAATATCATCCAAATCTGCTTTTTGTAAAAAAATATTTTCAGTTGCTCTGTGTTTATAAGTTAAGGCACAACCTGGTAGGTATATAGACTATTCTGCAATCATGGAACACTGAGACATGAATTTGTCTTTTAACTGTTGGAAAATTAGCTTCATTTCACATGTATCTTTCCTCTGAATTTACCACTTTGTGCAAATGATCATTTTGATGAATTTTAAGATTACACTAGCAAGTCTTGATTATTAAGGGATGAATTAGCTACTGGATTATGCAGTCCTCAAATCTCTTCTTCTCTAACCCACTGATTTACTATTGGCCATTTTTCTTTAGTGCACTTATTACCTGTTCTAGGGGTCGGGGTGGAGAGAGATTATAAGTATTTCTGAATCACGAACCAGGCCATCAGCCCAACTCAGAGGGCACCTGTGGTGCTGTCTTCACCTCCACACTGCACACATCAGAAGAAACCCTGATTATGAGCAGCTGCCATTCCTCCCCACACCCGATTCAGAGGCAAGGTGGTAAGCAAGAGGAAAAGGCCTGGCCAAATAGAACACTCTGTGCCAACAGCTCCAGTGAAAGTTTTACCAAGATTAACTGTTTGGGATTTTACTTGACCCAGGACTTTCCCATTGCCTTTTACCCTCTGGTAACCCAAAGCTGGTGGTTATGGGCACACTTTCTGCTCATTGAGTTCAAAGGCAAGATGGGGTACTTGGCTTGATGGGCACTTTGGAATGCTCTCCAAAAATGCCCACTTTCAAGATAAAAGGGACTCTCCATTCAACAGAATAGGAAACATCTTAGACTGCAAGGAATTTCAATCTAAGTGTAGGTTCAATAAACATGAATATTCAGTGACTACCTAAGTCCTTGGTGCCTTAGTAATTTGAGGTTTAAGTACGTTCTTGGAATGAGGAGAGGCCCTGTTCACTGAAGAGCATTAGAAGATTGGGAAAATGCCTTCTTAGTACAACATGAAGTGGGAAGCACCACCTTGCCCCCCAATTTAAATACTCCTCCAATCTTCAAAGTCGAGATTTGATGACTCCCCCTTAAAAGGGAGAGTTTTATAGAGGAGATGCTTGTACTGGGAAGGGTGTTGCAATCTAAAGTCCTATCCAAAGCTAAGATTCTTTAAGTTATTATTAGAGATAGGAAACATAACATCATCCATTTACGAAAGATTCTATGTGCAGTCTCCTGCGGAGACTACGTATGTTGCTGCATGTTCTGTTTATGAATCCTGGAGTAATCAGTAGCCTCGTACCAACACCTGAAAAACTTCATATCCATTTGTTTACTCTAATGCTCGTGGGCACCTTGTAAGATACTTGTAATTTCCATTCTAGAACCCAGAAATTAGGTATCAGAGAATTGAGTAACTATTCCAATGGTACACGATAAATAAGAGTAGGGGCTGAAACTCAGCTCTTCTGATATTGGATGCAATAAAACACAAGGATTCGTACCCAGATTTCACATTAGCGCAACATAACCTGACATATCCCAGGGTTTCTTGAGAGATAATTTACTTATTTCATTGAAGAGAGTTGCATTTCCTTTGGTCATATAGTAAATGCATTAATTTTTTTTGTTTAGTAAATTTTGAGTTAAATGAGGTATTAAAATTAATTACTTGAATCTTTTTTGAGGACATCTATTACTCTTTCCCCCTGTTTTCCAATTTCCTCTTTATTTTATTATTATTATTTTTTGAGACAGAGTCTCACTATGTTTCCCTTGGTAAAGTGCTGTGGCATCACAGCTCACAGCATCCTCAAACTCTTGGGCTTAAGCGATTCTCTTGCCTCAGCCTCTCAAGTAGCTGGGACTACAGGTGCCCGTCATAGCGCCTGGCTAAATTGAGACAGGGTTTCACTATATCATCCAGGCTGGTCTAGAACTCCTGGGCTCTGGTGATCTTCCTGATCACCGTAGCCTCCTAAGTAGTGGAGACTACAGGCATGTGCCACCATCATTTATTTCTTAATAAAAAGATGTGCAATTATGAACAGTTTAAGTAGGAATGAATATGCTAATCACATTAGCTGTGAATGTAAGTCTGGATTTTGTTGTATTACAAAAATACTCTTATCAAAATGACAATAATCCCAAAGTAAAGCTTCACAGACACTTAATTAACTTTGACATTCTTTTTTCTGGAGCTAAAAATAAACAAAAAAGATACGTGAGACTAAATTTAAAAGCCACCTAAGTTGACTCTGCTTACGTGCATCTGCAGATGAGGTGTGGATTTTTTTTCCAGTATGCATTTCTACATGTACAACTGAATAACACACTTTAAAGTTCAAGGTGTGTAAGAAAGCTCTGTGGTTGGTTTCCGTAGTTTGTTCAGGCCTGATATGTACTAAGTTCCCCCCCCCCCCAGTCAGTTTCTTTCATCTATAGCCTGAGGTCCTCTTCATTCTGTCTCCTGTGGGGGTCACCTCCTTTTCTCCCGGGCCCCTGTCTGACCTAACATCCTGTGCTGTGTTAACACTTTGGCAAGGTTCAGGATTTTAGGTCCCAGTGTTTCTAGGAGCTCTAACATGTTTGCTGTGGAAATACTTTGATGTTCGTTTCTTCACTAGTGTAGAGTGCTGCTGTCCACTCACCTGCCTAAGGGATAAAGCACACACTTCTCTGCAGGCCACCAAGACCTTACGGCGGCTGTCCCTCCCTGCCTTTCCACCTCACCTTGGACCCCCTTGCCTGCCGCTCCTGTCCAATGTCCTCTCACACTTCTGCCTTTGGCCCAGGCTGCTTCCCTCCGCCTCCCAAGCCCGGTTCCTTGTCTCTGTAGTGAATTCCTAAATGGGACCTTTCTGAAGCCTCATCTCACTTTCTCAGTTAGGTTTTCACACAGCACCTTCAGTAGTTAAGCCTCCCTGTTTAAGCGAAGCTACCATATTACATTATTTCCTTCTTTTGTGAAGGTTTGGGGGAGGCTTGACGTTGTGGGTTGAATTGTGCCCCTCTCCCCCCCCGAGAAAGATACATTGAAGTCGTGACTCGATATGTAACTGGATGTAATCAGAGTAAAATGAGGGTATAGTGGATTAGGGTGGGTCTGATCTGATTGGTGTCCTTGCAAGAAGATGGAAATTTGGACAGACAGACCCAGGGACACACAGGACAGTTCCATCTGATGACGAAGGCAAAGATTAGAGAGAGATGTCTGCAAGGCGAGGAATACCAAGGGTTGCTGGCAACCACAAGAAGCAAGGAGAGAGATACGAACTCGTGCTGTCTCAGAGCCTAGGGAGGAAAGCAGCTGGGCCTGCACCTTCCTGTCTAGTTACCTTTAGACCTGTGAGAGAATACATTTCTGTAGCTCTAAGCCACCCAGTTGTAATTTGTCACAGCAGCCCCAGGACACCGAGGCAGTTGGTCACCCCTTCTGCATGTGTGCGTCATCCCAGCTAGACCCACGGACTCCTGAAAAGCAGGGGCCGCGGGACCCCGCCATCACCCCTTTGCCAACACCAAATAGATGCTCAACACATTTTGGTTGCAGGAACATGCTCAACGCCACCCTCCTGATCTTAGCCCAGTAGGCCCTCAAGAAGGTCACACCCTTCTGTGAGCAAACCTGAGTGACCTGGAAGACATAACAGTTTAGCACCCACACAATAAATTACAACAGGCAAAGAGGACAAATCAAAAAGGGAGAAAATGTGTCAAAAGCCTTGTAGATGGATTGTGAGAGGAGGTGGAGTCCTCATGTGGAGGACGGTGCTGGACTTGGTGGGGAGGTCGGTGTAGCATATTTGAGGCTGCATTTTGAAATAAGTGATGAAGAGACCATGGAGGAAAGGTCTCGCCAGGCTGAGGAATTAAGGGAGGGCAGGGAGCAGGTGCGTGGAGAAGGTGAGAGCGATGGAACAAGCAGACGGGAAGGTGGGATTGGGTTTGAGGAGGAGGATGCTATAAAGGGCCTAGGGTGGGGTTACATCCTATATCCTGCGACATAGGTATGACAGTAGCTTCTCCTGTGGCAGCAACAGGACAACGACATTGTCTCAGGGAGCCTGGCGGGCAGCTCCAGGAGTGGGAAGGAGATAAAGACAGACCCGGTGGCTGAGGAAATCTGGGGGTGGGATAGCTTGGGGACCAACTGAGGACTGAAGAGCATAGGAAGGACAGCGTTTCTCAGGGGACAGCCCAGTCAGCTATGCAATGGGAGATGGAAGGCTCCTGTTGGGTGGGGGGTCTCGTGGGCTCACTGAGCATGCCCTAGGGCTCAGAAGAGGGGAGGTGGTTGCCATCCCAGATGAAGGGAACTTCCTGGTTTTGGAAAACTTCGGCAAGACATTCCACATGCTCCATAATTCATTTCAGTTTTTACTATGTCTCCAGGCCAGAACATTCTTCCTCCCATCCAAAATGGCAATTCCTCACTTTTAAAGCACATTTTTCCTCCTTCTCATTCTTTCCTGAGCTGTAGTGAAGAGTAATGAGGTGTGGTCACTATTTCCTGTTGTGAATCCTTCACACACTTGAGACCTATTCCCAATACATTCTCTGTTTCTCTCCAGGAAAAATGCTTTTGGTTTATTTAGGATTATATCATGGGCCCTTTAATCAATTCTGCGTCTCTTTTTTAGCCTCTTTCTTGGATGCTTCTCTGGTTATGGGGCACCAAACTGGGCATGTAGAGAGGCAGGAAAGTGTAGTTGGGTAAGAGGCAGGGAAGTATGGTGGGGTGAGGGGCAGGGAAGGATGGTGGGGGAAGGGGAAGGGAACGATGGTGGGGGAGAGGCAGGGA
>CAUYON010204768.1:0-18022 GCA_963573935.1 Arctocebus calabarensis | reverse complement strand
TTGCCGGGGCAGTTCTCCTACGATGGCTCCACACAGCCCACAACCAAACACTGGTAGCTAGGTCTGGCTCAGTGGCTCAGTCTGGAGCCCCAGACAACACTCAGAGACCCCCACACTCTTGCCCCAGTTCTCCCAAGGCAGGTCAACTGAGTGCCAAGTCCAAAAGAAACCCAAACAGCTCCCTTTCCAGTTTGCAATCTCGCTGCTGCTGTAGCCACAGCTGCTGGCAGGATTAGACCAAATGAACATATGCAACCATTTGCCAGATCTCCACTGCTTTTGCCTTCCTCAGGCATCCAGAAGTCTCACGCTGTCTTCCTGTGCCCCAAAGGGATGTTTCTGGGAAGATCTCGCCAGCCAGAGATGCCTGAATTCTTCTCTCTCCAGTCTATCCGTGCCCAGTTGCAAGGATGCTATTACTCGGCCGCCATCTTAAAGCTACTCTTCTTTTTTTTTGAGACTTTTGAGACAGAGTCCCTGGGTAGAGTGCTGTGGTGTCATGGTTCACAGCAACCTCAAACACTTGGGCTTGAGCAATTCTCTTGCCTCAGTCTCCTAAATTGCTGGGACTACAGGTGCCTGCCACAATACCCGACTTTTTTTATTGTCATTTTTGGTTGGCAGGCCTAGGCTGGATTCGAACCTCCCAGCTCCAGTGTATATGGCTGTTGCCCTGGCCACTTGAGCTACAGGCGCTGAACCCTGCCATGTAATATTCAGTGTACTTTAATACTTACAATGTAGTCTGTGAAGCTCAGTAATGTCAAGCTATTATTCCCATTTTAAAGAAGAGAAAACTACATCCTTTTATTATTTTTTTAAACTTTACACGATCTGGCCAAGGCTATAGAGCTATGCCTATGTTTTATCATTTTTGAAGAACTGTTGGATTTTCAGAAAGACTTGCAAATATAATCATATGCTTTGTGACGAAAGGTAACAAAATTCATATTTAATACTAAAGCATTATTTCATTAGTTTTCAAGTGCCTGCAATGTGCTAGGATTTATACAGTCTTTAAAAGCAAGTGATAGCTCACTCTGAAGTATTAATTTAAAACCATGGCACATTTCCAAAATTCCTGTAGTTTTGGAAAGATAACAAGTGGTTAATAAAACCTTCCATCAGATCATTTGAGTGTTTTTTAATAGGCAGTCTGTGGTTCAGGCAAAAATAATCAAGGAATATCCTTTGAAAATGTTGTGTCATGATTTTGAGGAGTAACCTAAAGGTCATTTACTACAGGTAAATACTGATAAATGAGTGACTGTAATGATGGCAGCAATTTGTGAGCTACTTAGGATAAGAATTTGTTGATTAAGTCATTGTGAATACCTCCTGAATGGATCTTAAATTTAAGTGAATGTGGAAATAGCACTTTATCTAAATTATATTTTTATTGACATAGATAATTGTGTTAACATTGCCCCAAATGACAAAGGATCGGAGGGCTAAACAGGATCAAGAGTTAGATATGTGATTACTTAATAATTACCTATAATGAAAAAAGATTTTAAAATAAGTTAACCTAAGTGTTTGAATTGTGTCATCCTATTATAAAATTATGATTTAAGGCTTGGTGCCCATAGCACAATGGTTATGGCACCAGGCACATACACCCAGGCTGACAGGTTCGAACCTGGCGTAGGCCAGCTAAACAACGACAACTGCAACAAAAAAAATAGCTGGGTGTTGTGGTGGGTGTCTATAGTTCAAGCTACTTGGGAGGCTGAGTCAAGAGAACTTGAGCCCAAGAGTTTGAGGTTGCTGTGAGCTGTGATGCTACAGCACTCTACTGAGGGCGACATAGTGAGACTCTGTCTCAAAAAAAAAAAAAAAAGATTTAAAACTAAAATAAAGATTTAATAAGTGATTTTGTTTCTTTTCTTTCTCTTTTTTTTAGGAGCCAGGGTTTCGCTCTGTCACCCAGGTCAGAGGGCAGTGGTATAATCATATCTTTCTGCACCCTCAAACTCCTGGACTCAAGTGATCCTCCTGAGTCAGCCTCCAAAGTAGCTGGGACAACTGGTACATGCCACCATGCCCAGCTGTTTTACTTATTTTTTATAAAGACAGGGTTTTGCTATGTTGCCCAAGTTGGTCTCAAAATCCTGGCCTCAAGTGATCCTCTTCCTCCTCTGGCTTCAACCTCCCAAAGTGCTGGGATTACAGACTTGAGCCAGCACATCTGGCTGTAAGTGATATTCTTTTAAAAGATTTTAATTCCCCATCCTCTCCACATCTGATTTTAATTCCCCAGAGGCAAACATTTTTACTTCTTTAGTTCTTACAGTATTTACTTCCATATATTTAAACACTTATACTATTATCTCCTGATTTTTAAACAAAAGTGTTTAATATTACCTATTAACTTCCTACAATGGAAGGTGAGAAATTAGCTCATTAATAGGCAAATGCCCTCCCTATATTTTCCCTTGCCTATCATATTCATTTCACTATAATTTTGGGTAAGATGATAGTCAATGTTTATGGTATTAGGAGTACATAAAGGATTACTTGCAGTTAAGCCATGTGGGGATTATGATTCCATTTCCTTTTTTGAGTGACTTTTTGTTTTCTTTGAAGTTCTAAAGTATCTTTGTTGTTTGCTTACTTTTTCTGTTATTAATCCTAAAATTCTAAAAGTGTCACACCAGTGGTGATATAACAATGGTTTTCTTTTCTTCTTTCCCTTCCCTTTTCTTTCCTTTCTTCTTTTTCCCCTCCCTCTTCCTCCCTTTCTCTCACTCTCTCTGTCCTTTCTTTCTTAACCCTCCTGGTTCCCTCTGACTCCAGGTTGGACTGGTGGCTTTCTCAGCCTGCTGTGCAATTCTCATCCTGGGATTCTCTCCTACTTCCCTTCACTTCCACACTGAGATTCTTCACTGTTTATTGGCTTGCTTGTATTTGCTGGAATACTTCCTTCAGTATCTTCTTGGAAAAAAGTAAATGAGAATTAAATCTCAGTTAATTAAATCACAAGTTTGAAAATTTTTTATTCCTTTTTTTAATTGAATTTACTTGATAGTTTGGCAAGGTATAGAATTCTAGGAGGAAAATCATTTTTTCTTAGTGTTTTGAAGGCTCCTTTTGCTTATTGTTTTCTAACCTTTAAGCCACTGCTGAAAAGAATGATGACATTCTGATTTTTGATGCTAGGTATGACCTGGATTGTTTTCTGCACTGAAAACTGTTAGGATATTCTCTTTATCCTAGTTTTACGAAATTTCAGAAATTATGGATTTTTCCCATCTACTATATAGGTATTGGATAGGTTTTTTTCAATATGGAAACACTTGTTAGGTCTAGAAAATTTATTAAAATCACTTATCATTTTAATCTTTTAATTTTCTCTTTCTGGGAATACTGTTAGTCATATGTCTGTCAGTACCTATAGGGCATTTTCCCTGGGCCGATCCTTTTTCCAAAAAGGGCTTCTCTGGGAGTTAAAAAGTTAAAAAGCCAGCCAGTGTTTTGAAAGCCCACTAAAGGAAAAAGGCATGAGATTTCACCCTTCAGTGTGTGGACATTCATACCATCCATCAGCTGAAAGTGGCCGCCTCGGAGTTGTGTCTCCAGTTCATCTGACCCAGAGAATAAGTTCCTCATCATACAAGCATGAGAGAAAGCTAATCATCTGGCTATCTAGGGTGCAAGGCAGGGTATGGGACTCACAGCCTTCCTACAGTCACTCTTCCCACTATTTGTGTTCACACCCACACCTCCATTTTCAAAGTTACCATGTACCTTCAATTCCTGAACTCTTCCAGGTCCTAAGGCCTTGCTTCTTGCTGTTCTCTGTTTGCTAAGTCAGTCATCATGTACTCATTTGTTTTCTATTGTCCAAAATTTCTATGCACCTATCTCTATTTCCATTGTTTTTCCCTGTAGTGTGTTATCTTTTGAACCCTTTACTGTCACTTAAATAGGATTTAAGGAGGGTTTTAAAAAGATTTACTCTACCTTTAATTATTATAAGGCTATGTGTAATATTTTAAATGTGGATTATAAGAGATTATAAGAAATCTTTTCAGGTACATGAAATTAAATAATTTGGACAAGAATCTTTGCCCATGTTATTTGATATTTTTCATGTAAATATGCATCTTACAGCTGAAAGACTGCATAGCTTTGCCATAAGGATTCAATGCTTAGTGGGTGTTAGTGGTAAAAATTACAAAAGTTAAAAGTTACCAATTATACTCCCACCATTTTAAAAGAAAAATTAATATATTATGTAAAACATGAAAGTACAATTCTCACTTCCAGGAAAATGGAGTAGATGCACTTTTCCCTGTCCTTCCTAGTCCTATTAAATTTTTTTTTAGTTAAAAACCCTTGATATTACATATAAAACAAACATAAGAAGACTCGGAAGCGTAGAGAGAAGAAAGCTGAGTGGCTTTAACCTTGGAACCTAGGAACAACATGCTGGTGATTCCCTGGGTTTTCTTTTTGCATTGTGTATCCTAGACATGGAGCTTAAAAATAGCTACTTAGAAAACACTGGCATCAATAAAACAAACAAACAAAAATCCCACAAAATCTTGTTATCTCTAGCCAAAGGACTAGAAAAGAGGCAGCCTACAAAGAAAAAACTTTTTAGGTACTATTCCCTTTACCCATAGCTAAACATCACAGAAAAAACTGTATTTACCCAGTAGACCAAAGACTAGGTGGGGGAGCCTAGCCTTCCAGGCTCAAGAGGTGGTCACTTTTATCCCTGGCTGTCTGGTAACAGGGCACACACCCTCTGCTATGTTAGTGAATACCACCTGAGAAGTGTGGACATGAATCCCCCCCATGCAGTAAGAGGGCTACTATCCCTTTCCACTGAGTTGATGTCAAGGAAGGCCTATTAGAAAGTCAGGATTTTCACCCTCATCTAGCAGTAAAGAGACCACCCTACCATGGAGACCCAGAATCCTCAACCCTGCTCAGAAATAACAAGGAAAATACAATATATTCAAATTTGTGGGACTCAGTTAAAGCAGTGTTGGCAGTAAAGGCAGATATTAGAAAAGAGAAAAAGTAGCAAATCAATAATTTAAGTTCTCACCTCAAGAACCTTGAAAAAGAGCAAAATAGACCCAAGGCAAGCAGAAGATAATAAAGAGCAGAAATCTGTGAAATTGAAAATGGAAAAGCAATAAGGAAAAATCAATAAAGCAAAGAGCTGGTTCTTTGAAAAGGTCAGTCAATTTGACAAACCTCTAGCAAGACTAACTAAGAAAAAGAGAAGATAAAAGTTAACAATTAGCAGGGCTAGAACAAGGGGCTATCATTACAGACCCCACAGACATCAAAAGGATAAGGAAGACTATGAATAAAATCCACACATGTAAATTTGAAAACTTAGAAACGAACCATTAGTCAAAAAACACAACCTACCACAACTCACCCCAAATAAAATAACTTGAAATCTCTAACACTTTTAAGAAAATTAGACACATAATTTTTTTTTAACTTAAAAATTTTTTTTTTAAATTTCAGGTTAACATGAGGGCACAGATGACTAGGTTACACTGTTTGCCTCTGTTAGGTAATGCTCTAGGTGTGGCCCTCTCTCAGGAGGTTTAGATACATAATTTTAAAATTCCCAATCCAAAAGTGTCTAGGCCCAGGAAGTTTTAGTGGAGAACTTTATGAAATATTTAAAGAAGAATTAATACCAATTCACATAAACTCTCCCAAAAAGTATAAAAGGAGATAATGCTTAATTCATTTTATGAAACTAGTATTACCCTGATACCAAAACGAGGCAAAGATAATACACATACACAAATGAAAACCACAGACCAATATCCCTCATGAATATAGATGCAAAAATCCTTGACAAATTATTAGCTAATAGAATTCAGCATTCATAGGAAGAATTATACACCTTGACTAACTATGTTTGTTCCAGGGATGCTAGGCTGGTTCAATATCCAAAAATCAATCAGTATAATCTATCATAATAACAGTTTGAAAAAGAGACTTCACATCACTATATCAATTGATGTAGTAAGAACTTTGGACAAGGCCTGGCATGGTGGCTTACCCCTGTAATCTTAGCACTCTGGGAGGCCAAGGCGGGTGGATTCCTTGAGCTCAGGAATTGGAGACCAGCCTGATCTAGAGTGAGACCCTGTCTCTAAAAATAGCCTGGCTTCTGTAGTCCCAGCCACTCAGGAGGCTAAGGCAAGAGAATCATTTGAGCCCAAGAGTTTGAGGTTGCTGTGAGCTATGATGCCATGGCACTCTACTGCAGGTGATAAAGTGAGACTCTGTCTCAAAATGAAAAAAAAGTCAAAAAAAGCTATGTAGAAGTCATAATCTCTAGTATCTCACAATGTGATCTTACTTGGGAAGAGGGTTTTCATATAGGTGATCAAGTTACAATGGAATCATTAGGGTGGGCCCTACCTAATCCACTTACGACTAGTGACCTAGAACAAGGTGTTTGTACACAGAGACAGAAGTGCACAGAAAGAAGATGATGTGAAGACAGAGATTTGAGTGATGTATCTACAAGGAACACCACATACTTTTGGTGACAACCAGAAGCTAGGAAAAGGAAAGGAAAGATTCTTCTGCTGTGGCATCATAGCTCCCAGCAACCTCAAGTCTCAGAGGGAGCATGGCCCTGCAGTCACCTTGATTTTGAATGTCTGATTTCCAGAACTGATGAGACTATTTTTGTTTAAAGCCATCAGGTTTGTGGTATTTTACTATTTGCTCTAGTAAGCAAATAGACTGATGTTCCAAACTGTTGCTATTATAGACTGCTGCAATGAACATTCTCATACATTATTATTAATTATTAGGGTGGATGCAAAGGATGAATCACAGTGTATGATACATCTTAGTATGTACGTGGTACATGATACACTTCCAGATTATCCCGGTGGGTATTTGAATATGTGAAACCAGGAAAATTGCATCTTTTATGGAGATTAGGACTGAAGTTGCTGGTGTCATGGAAAGCTCCTTCCCCCTCCAGTTGTCTCACTGTGCAGGCGTTGTAATCTCAGTTAGGTGTAAACAGGGTATGACTTCTGCCAGTTAACCTTGACATCCCAGAGAAGAGCCATACCTCTGCCATCCTCTGGATTTGGTGGCAGAGATAACCACAGAACCCATGCAGATTGCAGAGCTGGTCGCAGGCCAGTCGTAGGCCAAATTTCAATCAAAAGTTGATATTCTCTCCTCTGAGCCTGACCTTCCTGTGTTCTTTCTCCTGGCCCTTCACAAATCTCTCCTCCTCACTCCTCTTCTTCCCTATCCTCATAATCTTGCCAAACTTATTTTTTGGAAGAGACTGTAGAAAGAATCATGTACACGACTTTAAGTATTTAATCAAATATGCATTTCCCCCCCCACCCCAATTTGCTTTTTTAAGCTCGGAATTTGAGGCATTCATGCACCAGGGAGTGTTTAGAAAAATGGCCAGTCCTGATGTATGTAAAAGTCAGACTGCAGAGGGCCCCTTGTCTCTACAGGCCTGGTCACCATGGTATTTCCTACCTCCCGCCTCTTTCTGAGCTCTCAGGCTGTGCACACAATGTGCTTAGGGGTGGTGGTCCAGTCTTCAGGCACCTGTGAAATCTCCCCTTTCTTTGCCCAGCAAATATGTCAGCAAAGGGAAAGGAAAAAGGCAAGTGAGTTGACAGGTGACCAACCGACTTCTCAAAGTCTATATTCTCCCTCCCTTTGAGAATGCAGAAGGTAACCCACGTAGTTTGTGCAGAAAAACCTTAATAATCCTTGGAGCATAAACCATGACAAAAGGTTGACGTCCAAACTGACCTTCAAAGAAGTTCTCACATCTTTCTTTTCCTCCCAGCTTCAACTCCTCTTTCTCTCACGGGGTTTTCTCTCCTTGTCCTGAGGTTTCTTCTTTTGCAGCTGACAAACTACAGATTTAGTCAGGGTTTGGCTGAACTTTGGAATAAAGCTGAAGCACAGCTGCTTCCTTTCTCTAGTGCTTTTTCCCGCCTCCCCATTGTTTTTTTGCTTTAAATTTGGACCAGTGGTATTTTTAAATAGTAGCCAAATATCTATATGTTACAACCCAAATGGGTTTTGGAAAATAAGATTCTCGTTTGTCTTTATGAAACAAGTGACACACCGCAAGGTCCTAGGACTCTAGCCCGTGTTCTCATTATTGGAGTGTTTTGAATGGGAGGGTCGGTGTGGTATTATTTTTTTCCCTTCTCCTGGCTCAGACCTCAGAAAGGGAAATACAAAAACACCCTTTTTGCCCACTCTCCCGAGTACTCCTTGAGCTCATCATAGCCCTAAACAAGCAAAACCTTTATGTTTAGCAGAAAGTCGGGATGGAGAAGAGAATGTTGAAAAAGACACAGAACATTGGGCTCTTCTTAGAAAGAAATTCTGGGTTTAGTGTCTCTGAAAGCTGTTTACCAAGGGAAAGGATGGTAGAAAATGTACCCGTTAGAGGACTTGTTTGAATCTCTAAATTTGACTTCAGTTTCTAGGGTGAACAACCTGTGTAAATAAAACTAAAATTACCCCAGGTTCTGTGTACCATCTTTTTTCTTCTCTTTTTTCTCCACGGTCAGCACTCGGGTTGGATGAAGCTTGTCTGTAAAACACCAAGTGTGTAAACAGGAGAGAGGTGGGAAAAGGGTTTGGGCTTTTATATACGCCTAGGCTCACCAACTCACAACACCTGCATGGAAACCATCTTTATTTAGTGAAAATCAATCTTTTTTCGGGGAAGCAAAATATGTTTTTGATATGTGGTCTTTTTTTGAAAGACATCAGTCCCAGGGAACATTTGACTTATTCACCTCGTTAGTCCTGTATTTCCGACTATCTAAATATTCTAACTTGGTGCCCTATTGTTATTTCAGAATCGACCTATCTAAGGCCAAATCTATGAGTTTTCTCAGTCAGGTTCCTCATCAAATTTATTCATTTATTGGGGAGAAAATGTAGTGCTTTCTCTGTGCCAGGCACTGGGTTAGGGGTAGGACTAGAGGCAAATGAGGCAGGGATCATCCCAGGCCTCAGGGAGTGTGCGTTGCCATAGGTGGGGTTAGGTATTAAAGAATAATCACCTTCATTAACATACGGAGATGCCCAGGTGCTCTGAATAAGTTTAACTGGGGTGCTGAGCAGTGATCTGACCTAATCTGGAGAGACAGGAGAATTTCATTGAGAAGGTAGTGTTTGAGTTGAGCTCCCAAACCCTTAGACCCCCATGAAGCGAGCTCTGTGGGCTATGTCCCGGGGAACAGCCTGTACAGAGAATCTGAGTTGTGAGGAAACATGACATGTGAAAGAACCTCTGAAAAAGCTGTTGGTGGGCGGCGCCTATGGCTCAAGGAGTAGGGCACCGGCCCCATATACTGGAGGTGGGGGGTTCAAGCCCGGCCCCGGCCAAAACTGCAAAACAAAAACAAAAACAAAAACCTGGGGTGGCTAGAGCCACCAAGGAGAGAATGGTGCAAAATTTAGTTTGGTGAGGTAGGCAAGGTAAGCATGAAGGCCTTTGAGCCATCTGAGAGATTTTGAATTTTATTCTAAGAGTAATAGAAAGCTATTGACAGATTTGGAGCAGGAGAATGAGATACTATCAGACTTAACCTAGATTAAATAAAGTAATTCTGGCTTCTGTGAGAAGAATGGAAGCTGACTCTGGTAGTCAGAATTTTTGTCCATTTAGCACACTTTCCTTTCCCAGCTCCCATCTCGCCAATGTTGGTGGCAGAACCCCTCTGCATAGAACCCCTTTCATATGAGTAGGGTGGAGCTGACTCTCCTTTATCCATCACAGGGGTGGGAACGTAATCCACCTCTAACCAACCAGAGTTCCCTATTGTCCTGGCCTTAGTGTTTGGTACAGGATTGGGCACATGGCCCAAGTTAGACAAATCAGTGCTTTCTCTGGGACTTCTACTTAAACTTTCAGAGAAGAGCTAATCCCTGTGCCTCTGGAAGTGCTAGCTGTAAGGATCAGGTCAAACAAGCAAGGAAAATGTCAATGATCTTTCCCATCATTTGGGGACAGCCATCTGAGAACAAAACCACCACAGAAGAAAGTAAATCTAAGAAAGGGAGAGAAAAATAGATTTCTGTATAAATTAGGCAAGACCATACATTTGGTCATGACTTCTTCACTTCACTTGGGTACATGAATGTACGTATTTCCTTATTTTAAAACATTCATCTAGTTTGGATTGAATTTCCATCATTTGTAATCTAAGAGTTCAGATCAACATTGGGGTAAGAGTAGATGCAGGAAGACCACTTTGATGGGTTATTTCCATGGTACAGGGAAGAGAAGATGGTGCCTTGGACCAGCATGGTCATGAGAACCATGGAGAGAATGGTCATGATGGAGAGTGGTCATGATGGAGAGAATCCATCACATTTGAAATCTATTTAGGATGTACAGTTGGCTGGACTGGGTAATTGATGAGATTTGGGATGAAGGAGAGAGCTGTCCTCCTACAGCACCCAAGAACATGCAACAATAATGAATGCCATCAGCAAGATGCCACCATACATTGATGAACACAGCTGTCAGACATACCAAAGTTATGAAGTCTTACTGAGTTGTGTGTACAGTGCTGTCAACATAAGCTCACGGTGGTAAGTTCACAAACTTAATTGTCAGATGTGAACCACAACAGCTCTAAACATCATTCCAGAGAAAGAATTCCAAAATTGCTTTGAAGGGTGGAGTAGCCACTGGCATAGGGGCACAACTTCCTATGAAGTACTTTGTAGATGACCACGGTGATATTCAGCAGTGAGGTATGTAGCACTCTTTTGAGGATGAGTTCATGAACTTCATTATCAGATGTCATGGATGGAAATATACAATACTCACTTTTCTGTATCTAGATTCTTTTGTTCAGCATAATGTTTTTGAGATTCACTCATTTTCTTGCTGTTATTATATGATCATACTGTGATTTGTTAACTCATTTTCCTATTAATGAATATTTGAATTATTTTCAGTTTTTGGCTTTTAGCACTGAAGCTGCTTTGAACTTGTCACATGCAAGTCTTTCTGGGCACATATGCTTTTGTTTTTCCTGTGCAAATTCCTAAGAGTTGAATTGCTGAGTGGTATAGTAAGAGTATGTTTGTTTAACTTTATAAGAAACCCAAATTATTTTCCAAAGTGGCTGTACTTTTAGCAAGGTATGAGAGACTCAGTTGTTTCCACATCCTTGTCAACCCTTGGTATTGTCTTTTTAATTTTAGCTGTCTTAGCACATGTGTAGTGGTGTCTCATTGTATTATAATTTGCATTTTCTTGATAGCTAATGATGTTGGGCATTTTGTGAGAGGTTATTTGCTATTGGTATATGTTATTTGGAGAAGTGTCTATTTAACCTTTAGTTCATTTTTATACTGCCTTTTAACTTTGAAATAATTTTAGGTTCACAGTGTGTTGCAAAAATGGTAATGGTAGGCTAGGCACAGTGGCTCATGCCTGTAATCCTAGCACTTTGGGAGATAGAGGCAGGCGGATTGCCTGAGCTTACGGGTTCAAGACCAATCTGGGCAAGAGTGAAACCCAGTCTCTAAAAAATAGCCGGGCTCAGTGGCTCACACCTGTAATCTTAGCACACCGGAAGTCTGAAGTGGGTAGATAGCTTGAGCTCCCATGTTCGCAAGAGCAAAAAAGCAAGACCCTATCTCTCCTAAAAATAGAAATACTGAGGCAAGAGGATCACTTGGACCAAAGAGATGGAGGTTGCTGTCAGCTATGATGCCATAGCACTCTACTGAGGATGACAAAGTGAGATTCTGTTTCAAAAAAACATAATAATTGGTAAGACAGAGTCCCACATACCCTTTGCCTCATGGCAACAGATAGCTGCAGTACAGGATCAAACTCAGGAAATTTACATTGGTGATATTATTAACAGACTTCATTCAGTTTTCACCTTCGATAAAATCTGCATTCAGTTTTTGTGGTATGTGGAGGTATGAGTGTGCATACCTCTGCATAATTTTATCCCATGCGTAGATTTGTGTAACCCCCAGTACAGTCAAGATACAGAGCTGTTCTGTCATCCCTTTTGTGTTTTATATTCCCACACCCCACCATCCATCATTCCTGTGCTGAAACCACTAATCCATTCTCTGCTTCTAAGTTTCGTCAGTTTTAGAATATTATATAAATAGAATCATATAGTATGAAATCTTTGGAGGTTGGATTTTTTACTCAGCATGAGTCCTTTGAGATTCACTCATGTTGTTGTGTCTATGAATAGTTTGTTCCTTTTTATTGCTGTGCAGTATTCTATAGCATGATGGGGACACCACAGTTTTCACATTCACCCACTCAAGGACATTTCAATTTTTTTTAGCTTTTCGCTATTTTTAAAGCTGCTCTGATCATTCATTTACACATTGTTGTGTAAACAATGAACACAGGATTTTATTTCTTTTAGATAAATGCCTGGGAGTATGGGATTATTTGCCTTTTTATTATTAAGAGTTTTAAAAATATATTCTGAACGAATTTCCTTATGACATACATAATTTGAAATTTTTTCTTCAATTCTTCCCCTTTTTTTTGACTTTCTTTCTTTTTTCTTTCTTTCTATCTTTTTTTTTTTTTTTTTGAGACAGAGCCTCAAGCTGTCACCCTGGATAGAGCGCCATGGCATCACAGCTCACAGCAACCTCCAATTCCTGGGCTCAAGTGAGTCTCCTGCCTCTGCCTCCCAAGTAGCTGGGACTACAGGTGCCCGCCACAACGCCCCACCATTTTTTGGTTGCAGCCGTCATTGTTGTTTGGCGGGCCCAGGCTGGATTCGAACCCGCCAGCTCAGCTTAGCCTGTTGAGCCACAGGCGCCAAGCCTTTTTTTTTTTTTAGACAGAGTCTCGCTATGTCACCCTTGGTAGAGTGCTGTAGCATCATAGCTCACAGCAACCTCCAACTCTTGGGCGTAAGCAATTCTCTTGTCTTAGCCTCCCAAGTGGCCGGAACTACAGGTGCCTACCACAATGCCCAGCTATTTTTTGGGTTGCAGTTGTCATTGTTGTTTGGCAGGCCTGGACTGGATTTGAACCTGCCAGCTCCAGTATATGTGGCTGGCGCCCTGCCACTGAGCTACAGGTGCCAAGCCCAAATATCTTTATTTTTCCTTTGATTGCTTGTGCTTTAGATGTCATATCTAGGAAACCATTGATTAGTCTGACTTCAGTCTTTTTAAAGTGAATCTCCAGTTTGCCCAGATCATTGGTTGAGAAAATTATCTTTTCCCCACTGAATTTTCTTGGTACCCATGTCAAAACTTAATTGGCCACAAAGGTACAGGTATACTTCTGGCACAATTTTATTTCATTGATCTCTATTTCTATTCTTTTACCAGTACCAAACAGTCTTGATTACTGCAGCTTTATAATAAATTTGAAAACAGGAATTATGAGTCCTTCAATTCTGCTCTCCTTCAAGGTCGTTAGGCTTTTCGAAGTCCCTTGCATTTCTGTATTAATTTTAAGATTGGCTTGTTAAATTCTATGAAAAAGCCAGCTGCAATTTTGATAGGAATTGCATTGAATTTATAGATCACTTTGGGGACTACTGATATCTTAACAATGTTAAATCTGTAAATGTATAAACATAGATGTCTTTGCCTTTATTTAGGTCTTCTTTAATTTCTGTCAGCTATGTTTGGTAGTTTTTCAGTATAAAGTCTTGCTTTTTTTTTTTTTTTTTGGTTAAATTTCTTTTCTATACTACGTTTGCAAGAATCTTTTTTTCTTTCTTTCATTTCTTATTTTAGATTAGTATGAGGGTGGGCTTGATGCCTGTAACTCAGCCGCTAGAGTGTCAGCCACATGCCCGGGGGCTGGTGGGGTGGAACCCAGCCTGGGCCTGCCAAACAATAATGACAACTACAACAACAAAAAAATAGCCAGGCATTGTGGTGGGTGCCTGTAGTCCCAACTACTTGGGAGGCTGAGGCAAGAGACTCTCTGAAGCCTAAGAGATGGAGGTTGCTGTGAGCTGTGACGCCACAGCACTCTACTGAGAGTGACATAGTGAGATTCTGTCTCAAAAAAAAAAATAGATTAATACACGTTACATACAATTGGGTTACATTGTTTGTGTTTTATAAGGTAAAGTCCCAGTTGTAGTTGATGCAAGGATCTTTTAATACATTATTCCTACGTATTTTAATATAATTGTGAGTGGAATTGTTTTCTTAATTTCATTAATGATTGTTTATTCCCCAATTCACTTGGTCTTTGTATATTAATCTAGTATCCTGCAACTTTCCTGAATTTATTTATTAAGTCTGATAGTATTTTAATGGATTGTTTAGGAGCTCTCAAGCTTCAAGAGAAGGCTGAAATCAAATCCTTTCTATGGATATATGCTTTATTCAATAAACTTAAGACTTATGTTTGATTAGGTTTTTAAAAAATAATCTTTTTATTTTCAAATAATTTTAGGTTTACAGAAAACATTCAAAAATAGTACAGAGAATTCCTACATATCTGTCATTCAATTTTTCCCATTGTTAGTATACTATATTTCCATGGGACTTTTGTCAAAATGAAGAAACCAGTATTGTTACATTGCTATTAATAAAACTTGAGACTTGATTTGGATTTCACCAGTTTTCCATTAATGTCTTCTTTCTGTCTTACCATCCAATCCAGGATCCAACTCTGATGACACATTTACTTGCACACCCCCTTAGTTTCTTTTAGTCTGTGACGGCCTTACAATCTTTTCTTGTTTTTTCATGAACTTGACAGTATTTTGTAGAATCTCCACCATTCTATGCTTCTCTGATGTTTCTCTTATGATTAAACTGGGGTTATGGGTTTTGGGGATGAATATCCCAGAAGTGTTTTGCTCTCCTCATTGCGTCACGTCACGTCACGTCACATCACATCACACAATCACATCACATCAATCAGAGGTACCCAAAATCTATGTGACATCACTGATGATGTAAACCTTCATCACCTGGATAAAGTGATGTCTGCCAGATTTCTTCACTGTAAAACTACTACTTTTCTCTTTTATTTCTTTATTCTTTAGAAATGAATCACCAGTCTTGTTCAATGTATTAGTCAGGAGGCTAATTAGTTCAGAGAAACAAAACAACCAACAAGAAACATACATGCACGCACACACCCATGATATACACACACATGTAAATACATATAATACACACATATATATGTGAAGAGATTTAGTACCAGTAATCGGCTCACATGATTATGAAGGCTGGTAAGTTGCAAGATCTGTAGGGTGAGTCAGCAAGCAGGAAGGCCCAGGAAAGCGTATGATGTAGTTCCAGTCCAACCAAGGACCCAGCAAAAGCCAACATTTCATTACAACTCTGAAGGCAGGAAAAAACTGAAGTTTTAGTTCAAAGGCAGGCTGAGGAATTCGCTATTACTCAAGGGCCTTCAAATGATTGAATAAGGCCCACCTACATTAGGGAGAATAATCTACTTTACTCAGTCTACTGATTTAAATATTAATCTTGTCCAAAAATACCCTCACCAGCTTGGTGCCTGTAGTTCAGCGGCTAGGGTGCCAGTCGTATACACTGGAACTGGCACGTTTGAACCCAGCCTGGACCTGCCAAACAATAATGACAACTACAAACAAAAAATAGCTGGGCATTGTGGTGGGCACCTGTAGTCCCAGCCACTTGGGAGGCTGGGTCAAGAGAATCACTCAAGTCCAATAGTTTGAGGTTGCTGTGAGCTATGAAGTCAGAGCACTCTACTGAGGGTGACATAGTGAGACTCTGTCTCAAAAAACCAAACAAAACCCAAAAATAACTTCACAGAAACATCCAAAATAATGTTTGAATCTTTTGGCTCAGTCACCACATAAAATTACCCATCAGCTCTACTCCTGGAGAAGGAAGTATCTATCTATATTATTTAGAATTTCTCTGTAAGAAATGTTTGTCTCTTTCCCCCATCAAATAGGTTTTTGTTCCTCTCAACCAAACAAATGTGCCCCCAAATAGAAAGCCCAAGCACACTAAAGAGGATGAACACCTCTTCAGTATGATTTTTATTTTAAATTCAAGTAATATATATATTTTCTATCTAGTGTTTCCTCATGTCCTGGTGTCTTTTGCAGTTGACTCCATAGAATCTGGCATCTTTTGCAGTTGACTCCTGGTGAACTGGATTCCCAATATGGTGTCTTAGTTCTCTCCATTTCATCAAGTCTTTCCCAAAGGCCAACCGTGTGCCAGGGAAGATGCTGAGCATTACGAGATGTAGGCTGGATCCTACTTGACCATTTTCTCTGACCTTGGCAGGTTGGTTAAAAATTCTTTGAGTGTCTTCATTTGTCAAAAGAATATGAGAGTAATAATAATAATACCCAGTTTACAAGGTTGTGATTGGAACTAAATAAGACAATGTTTGTGAGGAAAAGGGTACTTTTTATGTAGCTATACAAATGCTAGTTATTGAGGAGTTCAAGACCAGCTTGAGCAAGAGCAAGACCTTGTCCTAAAAAATAGCCAGGCATCATGGCAGGCACCTGTAGTTCCAGCTATCCGGGAGGCTGAGGCAGGAAGATTACTTGAGTCCAAGAGTTTTAGGTTGCTGTGAACTATGATGATAGGTTACTCTATGGAGGGCAACGAAATGAGACTTGGTCTCAAAAAATAAAAATAAAATAAAAATGAAAAATGAGCAAAGGATCTGAAAACACATGTAAAAAAAAACACGAATGCTAGTGATTGTTCTCAATAACAACTTATTGAGATAGGCAAGAATAGATATTCTCATCTCTAAGTTTTATAGCTTTGGAGACCAAAGGCCAAAATGATAAAGTTCCTTGCATGGAATCTTGCAGGCAGTTATGTGGTGGGGCTCAGTTCAGAACACAGATCTTTGTGTGCTGTTATTTTCACAGCACTGCACTGCAAGAATCTTATATACTCCTGATTGTAAGAGTAGCCTTTCTATTTTTAAAAATATTCTAAAAAGACATAATGTGGATAAGAAAAAATTATAAAACCTTTTTTTTTAAATTTTTATTAAATCATAATTATGTACATTAGTGCAATCATGGGGCACAATGTGCTGACTTCATATACAATCTGAAATAGTTTCATCAAACTGTTTAACATAGCCTTCATGGCATTTTCATAATCACTATATGTAGACATTGGTATTCTCCATTTAGTAAGTTTCACCTGTACCCTTCTAAGATGCACCATAGGTGTGATCCCACCAATCACCCTCCATCCACCCATCCTCCCTTCTCCCCTCCCTGCCCTTGCCCTTTTCCCCATATTCTTATGCTATAATTGGGTTTTAGCCTTCATATGAAAGCTATAAATTAGCTTAATATCAGGGCTGAGTACATTAGATACTTTTTCTTCCATTCTTGAGATACTTTGCTAAGAAGAATATGTTCCAGCTCCATCCATGTAAACATGAAAGAGGTAAAGTCTCCATCTTTCTTTAAGGCTGCATAATATTCCATGGTATACATGTACCACAATTTAATTGAACCCATTCATGGGTCGATGGGCACTTGGGCTTCCTCCATGACTTAGCAATTATGTATTGGGCTGCAATAAACATTCTGGTACAGGTATCTTTATTATGATGTGATTTTTGGTCTTCTGGATATATACCTAGTAAAGGAAATATAAGATCGAATGGCAGGTCTATTTTTAGATCTCTAACTATTCTCCATACATCCTTCCAAAAGGAATGTATTAGTTTGCATTCCCACCAGCAATGTAGAAGTGTTCCCTTTTCTCCACATCCATGCTAGCATCTCTGGTTTTGGGATTTTGTTATGTGGGCTAATCTTACTGGAGTTAGATGATATCTCAAAGTAGTTTTTGATTGGTATTTCTCTGATAAAGACTAAGGATGGTGAGCTTTTTTTCATGTGTCTGTAGGCCGTGCCCCTGTCTTCTTTAGAGAAGTTTCTCTTCAAGCCCTTTGCCCACCCTGAGATGGGATCACTTGCCCCTTTGTTGCGAATACGCTTGAGTTCTCTGTGTATTCTGGTTATTAAACCTTTGT
>CAUYON010204767.1:0-53606 GCA_963573935.1 Arctocebus calabarensis | reverse complement strand
ACATCTTTTTGGAAGGATGTTTGGAGAATACTTAGAGATCTAAAAATTGACCTGCCATTCGATCCTATAATTCCTTTACTAGGTATATACCCAGAAGACCAAAAATCACATTAGAACAAAGACATCTGTACCAGAATGTTTATTGCAGCCCAATTCATAATTGCTAAGTCACGGAAGAAGCTCAAGTGCCCATTGACCCACGAATGGATTAATAAATTGTGGTACATGTATACCATGAAATACTATGCAGTCTTAAAGAAAGATGGAGACTTTACCTCTTTCGTGTTTACATGGATGGAGCTGGGACATATTCTTCTTAGCAAAAGTATCTCAAGAATGGAAGAAAAAGTATCCAATGTACTTAGCCCTCCTATGAAGCTAATTTATAGGTTTCATATGAAGGCTATAACCCAACTATAGAACAAGACTATGGGGAAATGGGCAAGGGAGGGGAGGGGAGTGGTAGGGGTGGAGAAAGGATAATTGATAGGGGCCACACCTATGGCATATCTTAGAAGGGTACAGGGAAAACTTACTAAATGCAGAATAGAAATGTCTTCATACAATAACTAAGAAAATGTCATGAAGGCTATGTTAAACAGTTTGATGAAAACATTTCAGATTGTATATGAAACTAGCACCTTGTACCCCTTGATTGCACTAATGTACGCAGCTATGATTTAATAAAAAAAAAGTAACCTGGAAAATCAGGTGAGATCTCCCCAAGAAGATGTCAGTAAGCCAAGACCTGAGGTGCAACTAGGAGCTGATCAAGGAAAAAAGGATCAGGGAGGCACCTGTGGCTCATCGAGTAGGGTGCTGGCCCCATATACCGAAGGTGGCAGGTTCAAACCCAGCCTCGGCTGAACTGCAAAACAGAAAAATAGCCAGGTGTTGTGGCAGGCGCCTGTAGTCCCAGCTACTCAGGAGGCTGAGGCAAGAGAATCACCTAAGCCCAGGAACTGGAGGTTGCTGTGAGCTGTGTGACACCACGGCACTCTACCAAGAGTGACAAAGTGAGACTCTGTCTCTACAAAAAAAAAAAGGAAACAAGCATCAGGCTAGGAGTTATGAGGGGGTTTTAAGCAATGCTGGTTCAAGGTAAAGAGATGCCAGGTGCAAAAGTCCAGAGGCATAGAGGAATTTGGCTTAATATACTAAATGAAAAAGGAAAAATGTTGCAGAAGCAGAGTGAACAAAGCTTCACACTTACCTTTCCAGAGAAGACACTGGAAAGGTAAGTAGGATTCTAGGTTATAAATCACCATTACTGCTTCCAAATTCCCAGCAGTAGCTTCATAATTAGCCTTACTGCTCCCACTCTTTCTTTCTCACCTACAGTGTGTCTTCCAGCCAGCAGCCAGGGGTAATCTTCTGAAAAGGTAAAAATACTAATCACATCACCCCTTTATTTAAAACCATCAAGGAATCTCTCTTAATGCCTTCATCCGCAGCACACACACCATTCCCAGCCTCTGGTCACTGTCCTACTCTCTGCTCCCATGATACTATTTTAGCTCTCACATGTAATTGAGAACGTGTGATATTCGTCCTTCTGTGCCTGGTTTATTTCTCTTAACATAAGGACCTCCAGTTTCATCCATCACAGGATTCCATTTGTTTTTAAAACTGAATAGTATTCACTGTGTATACCTAGTACATACATGCATGCACCACATTTTCTGCATGCATTACTCCTCTGATGAACACCTAGGCTGATCTCATGTCTTTGCAATTGTGAACAGTGCTGCAATAAACATGGTAGATGGAAGGCATAAGTTCTAATGTTGGAATCATATTATTATGATCAATAATAATGTATTATATATTTTAATTTTCTAAAAGAGTAGGTTTTAAATGTTCCTAGCACACACACCAAAACAATAAGTGAGCACTCGTAGCTCAGTAGTTAGGACGCCAGCCACATACACCAAGCCAGGCAGTTTCAAACCTGGCCCAGGCCTGCTAAACAACAAGGACAAATACAACAAAAAACTAGCCAGGCATTGGGGCGGGCACCAGTAGTCCCAGCTACTTGGGAGGCTGAGGCAAGAGAATTGCTTAAGCCCAAGAGTTTGAGGTTGCTGTGAGCTGTGATGCCATAGCACTCTACCAAGGGCAACAAAGTGAGACTCTGTCTCAAAAAAAAAGTAAGTGAGATGATGGATGCCACCATGAACATGATTAAATCATTCTACAATGTAAACATCATATCACTCCAAATATGTACAGTTATTATTTGTCAATTAAAATTAAATACATTTTAAATAGCTAGCTAAATAAATACAGACCACCAATGGCTACTGGTCACACACTCAGAATAAAACCCATGGCCGAGGGTTTGGCTCTGTGTCCTGGTGCCAGAATAGCTCTCTGCCATGTGGGTCTTCCTGCTGTCCCGGGGCCACTCCACACTTGTTTCCACCTCCATGCCTTTTTCCTGGGATGCTCTTTCACCAGATATTGACATGGCTTCCTCCCTTCATTCAAGTCTCAACTCAAATGTCACCTCCTTAAACACACATTAGCCAAACTCCAACTCCTCCCCTCACTCTCCATTCCGCACCCTTTTCGTTGTCTTCCTGGCATTTGTTACTATCTGGCATTATGTTAGAACTCAGTTGTCTATCAATCATCTGCTTCTGCCTGAAGAGTGGATATTCCCTGAAGGCAGAGACTTTATCTGTCAGGAGCCTTGTTACCTATAATATCAATGAATTGATTGAATGAATGAATGAATATCCAACTTACAAATAAGAATCTCATGTAGGGGCGGCACCTGTGGCTCAGGGAGTAGAGTGCCAGCCCCATATGCCGAGGGTGACAGGTTCAAGCCCAGCCCTGGCCAAACTGCAACAACAACAAAATAAATAAATAAATAAAATCATAATTAAAAAAAAAAAAGAATCTCATGTAGGCGACTGATCCACATGTAACTCAAACTTAGTATGCCCTCAATCACACTTGATTATGCCACCCTGCAGAAGACACCAATGCTCTGTCCATGCCGCCAGATCCTCTGGCTGGTTTTATGCTGCCGTCTTCCTATGGGTTCCACTCCTGGAAGGCGGCCTCAGTGTTCCTTCATCAGGGGCTGCACACAGGCTGTTGGAAGCCACTATTCCTCTATGTGTACAGGGCCATAGCAGCTGGGAATTTATGTCCTCACTAGGGACAGTTTTTAACCAACAACTCACAGGTACAAGGATATAAATACTTCAGGTCTCATGCCCATGAAAAGGACCCAGCGGTTGACATGGCTTCTTCCCTTCCCTGTCTCAGGGCTCTCCTGCAGGGCTGAGCCACAGCTACTCTGGATCTTCTACTGACCACACCATTGCTTGGTCTCCTACCTTTCTCTGTCCTACTTTTCCATGTCCCCACCAAAGTACCCTGGGATCACTTGCTGATAAAAAAAAAAAAAAAAAACCCTTCACAGGAATTCTGCTCTCAGGATCAGACTCTGCTTCCCAGAACTGCTCCTCCCATCTTCCCCATCTCAGGGTGTACTTTCTCTACCCAGTCATTGATCCAAACAAACACCAAACCCATTCTGACCTCCTCCACGATATAACCAAAGACTCCCTTGTCTGGATCACTGTTGGTTTAGACCACTTTTCTCCATCCCCACTCCCAATTGCCCCTCGGCCTGACCTCAAGCATGGTACCCATTTAGTGAAACCTGGTGGTGGCAGGAAGGAAGCATCCTCATTAACCAGAGCAATCAACATAGCGCTTACAATCCAGCACACATCAAGTCTACCCTCAATCCCACCTTCATTTTGCACCAGCCAGTCTACAGACTGCTTCGCGCTGGGTTCCAATCACCTGTGTTGCACTATAATAGATTTCCTCCTTTACTTGATAGGAACCTATCAGCCATCTACATTGAGCCAGGCACTGTGCTGAGCTGGAGATACAGTAATAAAAGGCACAGCTTCAGACTTCAAGAAGCTCATTGTCAGATGAGGAGAAGGCAAGATGGCCTACTGGAGCCAGCTTTCCACAGAGGCTCCCATCCATAAGGAGAGTTAAAGGACAGAAGTTTATCAAGTAAGCTGATGATTTGGAGCTGAGCCAAGATAGAATATTGAAGAGCACACATCACCCCTGCAGAGGTGAGCTGTGACCCCAAGCAAACAAATAATAGGTACAAAACCCATTGCAAAGTGCAAGGAGTCCCCTCCCCCAAGAGAACAGTTTGCAGTGTATTTTCTACACACAAGCGAGCAGAATTCAGATCTCTTCTTTTTCTATTCTACAGGAGAGAGCCACTAAAAATCAGATCTCCTTCCCCAGAGAGGACCCACTAGTGTGCCATGATATTCTCCCACCATGCATAAAACTGAACATATATTCTACCCGCAATTCTGAACTCCCAACACTCCTCTCCACTCCTACCCTGAGGTCTGGAAGCCTGTACCCCACAGAGTCCAGACTCTTGGACATTTTCTCAGATGGGAAAGGGAGGAAGTAAACAACTTAATGTGACATTTCAAGCAACTGGAAAAGGAAGAACATTCCACTCCCAAACCCAGCAGAAGAAAAGAAATAACCAAAATTAGAGCAGAATTAAATGAAATTGAAAACAAAAGGATTATACAACAGATCAATAAATCAAAAACTTGGTTTTTTGAAACAGTCAATAGAATAGACAAACCTTTAGCTAACCTAACCAGCAATAAATGAGTAAAATCTCTAATATCATCAATCAGAAATGGTAAAGATGAAATAACAACAGACTCCTCAGACATTCAAAAAATCCTTAATGAATACTAAAAGAAACTCTATTCTCAGAAATATGAAAATCTGAAGGAAATAGACCAATACTTGGATGCACGCCACCTTCCTAGACTTAAGACAGAATGAAGTGGAAATGTTGAACAGGCCGATATCAAGTTCTGAAATAGCATCAACTACACAAAATCTCCCTAAAAAGAAAAGTCTGGGACCAGATGGCTTCAAATTAGAATCTTACCAAACCTTTAAAGAGGAACTAGTACCTATATTACTCAACCTTTTCCAAAATATGGAAAAAAGAAGGAATACTACCCAACGCATTCTATGAAGCAAACATCACCTTGATCCCCAAACCAGGAAAAGACCTAACAAGAAAAGAAAATTATAGACCAATAACTCTAATGAATATTGATGCAAAAATATTCAATAAGATCCTAGCAAACAAAATCCAGCAACACATCAAACAAATTATATGCCATGACCAAGTGGGTTTTATCCCAGGGTCTCAAGGCTGGTTCAATATACATAAATCTATAAATATAATTCATCACATAAACGAATTAAAAACAAAGACCATATGATTCTCTCAATTGATGCAGAAAAAGCTTTTGATAATATCCAGCATTCTTTCATGGTCAGAACACTAAAGAAAATAGGTACAGAAGGGACATTTCATTTTCTTTCCTTTTTTTTTTTTTCTTTTAGTTTATTGTTGGGGATTCATTGAGGGTACAAGAAACCGGGTTACACTGATTGCATTTGTTAGGTAAAGACCCTCTTACAATCATTTCTTGCCCCCCCAAAGGTGTGGCACACACCAAAACCCCACCCTAGGAGGAACATTTCTTAAACTGATAGAGGCCATCCACAGCAAACCCACAGTCAATATCATATCGAATGGAGTTAAATTGAAATCATTTCCAGTCAGATCAGGAACCAGCCAAGGTTTCCCATTGTCTCCACTGCTCTTTAACATGGAAGTCTTAGCCATCACAATCAGGCAAGAAAAGGTGACCAAGGGTATCCAAATAGGGTCAGAGCAGATCAGAAACTTTCACTGTTCACAGATGCTATGACTGTATATCTGGAAAAACCTAGGGATTCAACTACAAAACTCTTAGAAGTGATCAAGGGATATAGCAGTGTCTCAGGTTACAAAATCAAAACTCACAAATCTGTAGCCTTTATATGTACCAACAATAGTCAAGCTGAAAAAACAGTCAAAGACTCTATTTCTTTTATAGTAGTACCAAAGAAGATGAAATATTTGGGAGTTTACCTAACCAAGGATGTGAAAAATATCTATAAAGAGAACTCTGAAATTCTAAAGAAATAGCTGAAGATGTTAACAAATGGAAAAACATACCATACTTAAGGCTGGGAAGAATCAACATTATTAAAATGTCCATACTACCGAAAGCAGTATACAATTTTAACGCAATCCCTATTAAAGCAACCTTGTCATACTTTAAAGACCTCGAAAAAATAATACTTTCTGAGGAATCAGAAAAAAACCTCAAATAGCCAAGACATTACTCAGAAATTAAAACAAATCAGGAGAAATCATGCTACCAGACCTGAGACTTTACTATAAATTGATAAGTGATCAAAACAGCATGGTACTGGCACAAAAACAGAGAGGTAGATGTATGGAACAGAATAGAGAACCAAGAGATGAACCCAGCTACTTAACATCATTTGATCTTCATAAGCCAATCAAAAACATTCTGTGGGGAAAAGAGTCCCTATTTAACAAATGGTGCTGGGTGAACTGGCTGGTGACCTGTAGAAGTCTGAAACTGCACCCACCCCTTTCACCGTTAACAAAGATAGACCCTCACTGGATAAAAGATTTAAACTTAAGACACGAAACTATAAAAATACTAGAAGAAAAGGCAGAGAAATCTCTTGAAGAAATTGGCCTGGAAGAATATTTTATGAGGAAGATCCCCCGGGGCAATTGAAGCAACACCAAAAATACATTACTGGGATCTGATCCCAGCTTCTGCACAGCCAAGAACACAGTACATAAAGCAAGCAGACAGCCCTCATAAAGGGAGAAGATATTTGCAGATTATGTCTCTGACAATGGTTTAATAACCAGAACCCACAGAGAACACAAACATATTAACAAGAAAAGAACAAGTGATCCCATCTCAGGGTGGGCAAGGGAATTGAAGAGAAACTTCTCTGAAGAAGACAGTCACACAGCCTACAGACACATGAAAAAATGCTCACCATCCTTAATCATCAGAGAAATGCAAATCAAAACCACTTTGAGATATCATGTAACTCCAATAAGATTAGCCCACATCACAAAATCCCAAAACCAGAGATGTTGGTGTGGATGTGGGGAAAAGGGAACACTTCTGCACTACTGGTGGGAATGCACACCAATATGTTCCTTTTGGAAAGATGTTTAGAGATCACTTATGGATCTAAAAATAGACCTGCCATTCAATTTGTCAATTCCTCTACTAGGTATATATTCAGAAGACCAAAAATCACTTTAGAACAAAGATATTTGCTACAGAATGTTTATTGCAGCCCAATTCATAATTGCATGGAAGAAGCTCAAGTGCTTATCGACCCATGAATGGATTAATAAATTGTGGTATATGTACACCATGGAATATTATGCAGCCTTAAAAAAGATGGAGACTTTACCTCTTTCATGTTTACATGGATGGAGCTGGAACATATTCTTCTCAGCAAAGCATCTCAAGAATTGAACAAAAAGTATCCCAAGAATGGAACAAAATGTATCCAATGTACTCAGCCCTACTATGAAACCAATTTATAAACACCCACACTTCCATATGAAAGCTATAACCCAACTACAGCCCAAGATGAAGGGGAAGGAGGGGGAGGGAAAGGAGGGAGAAGGATGGCTGGAGAGAGGGGGGACCATACCTATGGTGCATTTTACAAGGGTACATGTTAAATCTACTAAGTGTAGAATATAAATGTCTTAACACAATAACTAAGAAAATGTGTTGAAGGCTATGTTAACCAGTTTGATGAAAGCATTTCAAATTGTATATAAAAACAGCACCTTGTACCCCATAATTGCATTATTGTACACCACTATGATTTAATTTAAAAAAAAGAAGAAGCTCATTGTTCAGCAGAAAACATAGACATGTAAATACTTCCAGTGCAATGGTTAAGGTGTCACAGTGCACCATCGCCATGGGCCTAGATTACATCATGTCTATCTTTAAATCCCTGACATGGCGCCTAACACACAGTAGGCTCATGATAAATTAGTGGACTCTGCCTGGTGCATCAAGCCCACATATTCCTGGAAGTGACATTTCTACTGGGCTTTAAATAATAAGGAAAGAGGGAGAGAGCTTGCCAGGAAGATGTCAGAGCATGCACAGAGACCCCAGGAAAGGAAAAAGCGTGATGCTTTAGAGAAAGAGCAAATTGCACAGAATATTTGAAGAATCACATACATCATGAAAAGTAGCTAAGATGGGTTAACACCAGGAATATTAATACAAACTTCATGAATCTAGATTTGATCCTAAGGCAAGAGGAAGCCATGGAAAGTTTTTGAGCTCCACCACCACTAGGAGCCCAGGGAATCAAGATATTAGAGTCTGTACCAGCCTCCAGTCATAGAGATAACACTTGAAAAGTCCACCGATTGTTTATATTTTGTTAGCCTAAAATATCTGTATCCCTGTTTTACATAGCCACTATTATGATGCTAAATTTTGTATCTCTAAAAATCCATCATGTGGCACAGTGCTCATGCCTGCAATCCCCGTACTTTAGGAGGCTAAAGTGGTAAGATCATTGGAGGCCAATAGTCTAGGCTTGCCTGGGCAACATAGCAAGACCCCATCTCTAGAAAGAAATAAAAGAAGAAAAATTAGCCAGGTACGGTGGTGTGCACTTGTAGTCCAAGCTACTTGGGAAGCTGAAGCAGGAGGATCAGCTGAGCCCAGTAGTTTGAGGTTGCTGTGAGCTATGATGACATTAATGCACTCTAGCCCAGGAGACTAGAAAAAAAATTTATATATATATTCATCACATCACCCATCACATGAAACTGTCATCACAGTTAGTGATCACCAAGTGAAGTCATCACTCAGCCAACTCTTTATCCCAAATGGACAGGAAATGTATCTGCTATCAAATCAGATAAAACTATGGTATCTATCATTGGGACACATGTTTGTGCTCTGTGTGTGTGTGCGGGGGGGTCTGTATGCGTATGACTGTGCATTTGGGTCTGCCTGTAAGTACAAGGCTGGGTTAGATATCTGAGTGCACACGCATGTGCATTTGCATGTGTGAGCACTTACCTAGGTGTATTGTGCTTGAGCACTGGTGTTTACTATGTGCACGTTTGCACGTGGACCTGTGTACGTGTGTAGACATGTCTGTGTCTGCGTGGTGTGCCCGTATGCAGGTCTGCCTTCATGTACAAGTTGCCACATGTGGCGTACATATGCTCAGCCTAGCACTTTTTTTGTGTGAGCTGCCCTGAGTCGGCTCCGTTCCTTCAGCTCCCCACCGCTCATTAACACAGTCTGCATTGGTTATGCCAGTGGCAACGGGCCTCTGTAAAGAGTGTTAAATATCGCAACTGTTTATTGCTTAATATTTTTCATGCTAATAGCAGGCTAATTCACAGAGATTCAGGGCAGTGTATAAAACACCTTCTGCTGACTGCTCATTTCGTGCCAAGGAAGGACTTGGCAGCCAGCAGCCCCTGCCCAGGGCCTCTTTGGCTCCACACACGATGCCACACTGCCCCCCATTTGAGCTTTCCTGAATATATTTGTAGCTAAGCTGAGAGCACAGCAAACAGGGGGCATTTGTGCTTCTCTGTTGAGTGAGTGGTGGGAGAAGGGATACGAGAGCTATACCCTGTGAGGTCAGTCAGCCCTGTAGAAAAAAATTTTAGAAGAAGGGAAAAAGAGGAGATCCTTCAAGAGTAGCGGGAAATGACTAAGATCAAATCATGTTTGCATTTTGTTTGGCCACAATACACTGCCCTGACTGTGGCAAAAGGCTGACCATTACCCCTGAAAAACCATGCACCTTTCACACACGAAGACTCCAACAGCCACCACTTACTATTTGCTGGCAGTACAGCAAGCTTCACACAAGAATTTTCTGATTTCATCCTCAACAACAACCCTTTTAGGCAGATAGTCAGGTCTCCATGTTAGTGATAAGGAAATTGAAGTTCCGAGAGTTTCAATGACCTTAGCAATCAGCTAGCAACTGACAACACCGGGAGCCAAGCCCTGGGTCTTCCCACTCCACACCCTAAACACACTGCTTATATTCTGCACTGAAGAGGCTGCATGTCTGAGTCCAAACTGATCCCACTGGTGTGTTTTATTTGTCTCACAGAGTTTTTTTTTTTTAATATCAGTAGTTACCAACATTTAAAAACTGGAAGATTACTGGAAAAAACCAAGATTTCCAAACTTTCCTTAAAAATTAGACTGTCTGGGCTCGGCGCCTGTGGCTCAGCGGGGTAAGGCGTCAGCCATGTACACCTGAGCTGGCGGGTTCGAATCCAGCCCGGGCCCGCCAAACAATGACAGCTGCAACCAAAAAAAAAAAAAAATGGTCAGGCATTGTGGCAAGCCCTGTAGTCCCAGCTACTTGGGAGGCGGAGGCAGGAGACTCGCTTGAGCCCAGGAATTGGAGGTTGCTGTGAGGTGTGATGCCACGGCACTCTATCCAGGGTGACAGCTTGAGGTTCTGTCTCAAAAAAAAAAAAAAATTAGATAGTCTGAATACAGCACGTTCCCACTCCTGCTTTATAAACATTGACTAAGCTGAGTTGAGAGTGCCTCTTCTAAATGGCACGTGTGTTCTTCAGTTTGCCACATTCTTCACCATTCCCTATTATCCTACACCCAAGCCTTTTTACTTATGTATGTCATTGACCCAGCACCTAACACAATGTTTTAGATCATTTTTGCAAAAAAATAAAAAAGCTCTTTTTTTTTATTCAGATAAAAGATGAGTCACGGAAATTATTTCTGTAGATGCAAATGGGTGGGCATGTGCTTACAGGCTGTTATATAATCAGACTGATGTTTCCGACACAACAGTACAAATCAGAAAGGCAGAGCAGTTGTGAGTAACTTTTAGTGCTGGAGAGAGCAGCAATTTATGGGGGAAAACATGGGTTACAATTTTTCCTACACTCAGAATGAAAAGCATATTATTAAGTCCCATGTGTATATCTAGATAATCTAAGGACTTAGATTACCTAGTCATTAAACTAACATTAGGATGGCTAATAGCTGGGAATATTTGAAAACTAGCAACATGGAGATTCTTTACAACCTTTCAGTCTGAAATTCTCCATTGAACCTTTTGAGGACTTCAGCAGGTCCTGTGTGGGCTAAGGCTGGTAGAGTTACTCAGAAAACCTCAGCCAAGGGCACAGCCCCTCTCAGTTAAGACTAGAAAGTCATTCCATGGCAGGACAGTGCATTTCCAAAGCTTCACTGGATTAGAATCTCAAGAGAGAAGAAGGGCTCTGGTGGCTACAGCCTCGAAGGAGTCCCACCCAGCTCAGCAATAGTTACCACGTGGAAGCCAGAATTTTTCCATTCTTCTCAAGAAAAACTAGAAATCTGAATTTTATATGAAATCTTCAAATTATCAAATGCTAATAAGTAAAGCATTTCCAGAAGAGTCACTTTGTAAATAATGAAAGCTACCTGGCTATTATGTGCGGGGCATGAGCTAAGGGGACAGCGCATGGTAATGTAAAGGAGTTGCCATTAAACTATCCTTACCACGTTCCAAGCATTGTTGCAAGGTGCTTTCTACATACAACCCACTCATTAATCCTCCTAATAACCTCATGCACTAAGTGCTATTATTGCCACCTTCATTTGACAAAGAAGGAAACTGAGGCAAGGAGTAGGTGATAAGTGGCAGAGCTGAGGTTTGAACCCGGAAGCTCAGAGCTCTGGCTCTCAGTCACTCCACAGCACTACCCCAGTGGGTTTTCACAGCAACTCTTGGGATATAAGTGTCATTCTCCATTTCGTAAAAGAAGAAGAAATTGAGACCAAAAAAGAATGGCCACTTACCCAAGATCATAGGGGGCCATCTGATTCCAATGCTGGGGTCTTTCTGGACAAGCCTCCTAGTTCTTGCACTAGGCAAGGGGGAAGCAGAGTGGGTTATTAGAGGAGTGAAGGAAACATTTTCTAAGAACTCAAATGTCATTTCTTTTTCTGATAAGGGAAAGCTACTCTAGCTGTCAGACCATAAGCTGCAACCCTTATGTTTACAAAGCAAAAAGGGCAATTAAGTGAGACAAAATAAATCTTCTCGGGTCTCCGTCAATGGACCTTGCAGTTCTTCGGTCTGAGGACTGATTGACAGGACACATTATATTCTGGAGTGGACTCAGCCTCTGACATTTCTTTGATGCTGCACTGAAGCATGAGGGCTGGTTTCTTAAAGTGCCCCTGCCCCTTTTGCAAGCTACAGGCATCCCCAAGGCAGAGGGGTGGAAGGGCAGGACATGTGCAATGCTTGCTGAGATAGGGAGATAATGGTCACAATCACAGTGGAGATGACAATCATGATCTCAGTGATGTCTTGATAATTGGCACCCATTGAGGGCTCACGCATGCCCAGTGCTGTGCTAAAGGGCATTAACCACATCATTGTCAGTAAGATGCAGCCCTCTGTGGTTGTCAACTGTCGAGTTCAGGGGCATGTGATGAACTCCCCAGTGTCACACAGGATAGTTTCATTGGAGACTGAGAGACCAAGATCAGATGGAAAGAACTATCATGCTAGAGAGAGGTGTGCCAAGGCCAGTGTACTCGGCCGGCCCCTCTGTAGGAGCATGTGTGGGGAGAGAACTTACGCTGTAACCACCCTCCCTTCTCATAGGATAAGAGCGAGAGACTTTACATCTTTCATGTTTACCTGGATGGAGCTGAAACATGTTTTTCAAAGTTTCTCAAGAATGGAAAAATAAATATTCAATGTACTCAATACTAATATGAAACCAATATATTTTTTTTATGTTTTTTTTCCTTTTTTTTAAATTAAATCATAGCTGTGTACATTAGTGCAATCGAGGGGTACAATGTGCTGGTTTCATATACAATCTGAAATGTTTTCATCAAACTGTTTAACATAGCCTTCATTGCATTTTCTTAATTATTGTATGAAGACATTTGTATTCTGCATTTAGTGAAACCAATATATAAATAATTATATGCTCAGACAAACAGTAAAACACAAATTTGGTCTAGCAAGGGGACAGGGTGAGGAGGGAGGCGGGATGGGGGGTCGGGGGATGACTGGCAGGAGGAGGGAGGGCAGTTGGTGGGATAGCACCTAATGTGTACCGGGGAGGGTGTTCAGCAAGCCCCCTGGGTGAGGGGCTCTTTTACAACTTGAACTTTACCTTGGAAATGAGAACAACATAACCTAAAATTTTGTACCCTCATACTAATTTGAAATTTAAAAAGGAGTGGGAGCCACCTTGACGGTGCAAAAACAGACTTGGCCCAAGGGATTCTGCAGTTGTCTGGGAAAGGCCCATAGACAGTTGGACTTGGGCACAGCTCCTCCTGCTGGAGAGGAAGCCACACACTCCACACACACACTGAGAACGGGAGCCCCGCTTCAGCTCTCTCCCTCCCTCCGGGAGAGCAGAGCCCTATCCTCACTAACTCGCTGTCCAGCATCAATTTGGACAGTCCTCCTTGGATTCTCAATTATCTCCTTCACCCCTCACAGCCGTCCTTCTTACTGGATGTGAGTGGTCCCTGTTTTCCACGCTGCCCTACAGAAAAAGCCTATTTTTCTCTCACATTCCCATTGCTGATCGTGGGTGTTAAGAATGTGAGATGTCATTATACAGGGGTGGGAATTTGAGCTTATCGATTGATCAATTGATCAGTGGGTGAATGCTTTGGCTTCCACCCAGAGGAGCACATTAAACTCAGGCTCAGAGTCAGAAATGCCTGGGATCGATTCCTGGTCTCTGCGTGAATATATGGCAGGCAGGCTATGGTTCGGTGCCTCAGCTTCCTTCTCCATAAAGTGGAGATCAGATCAGAACTTCTTTCACGAGGTTGTTGTGAGAAGTAAATGAGATGTGGTTTGTAAACTACCCAGCAGCGTACCTAGCACGAAGGGGCTCCCGATATCCTGGTTGCTGATCATGCTGATGGAGATGGTGTTAATGATGGCGATGAGGAGGAGGAGGATGACAATGAAGCCTGGAGCTGACACTCTCCTGAAACCACATTCTCTGAGGAAGAACTTGAGCTGGGAGAATACTCAACATCTGGTATTTGGCATTTTCTCAGTAAGAAAATGAAGCCATCTCTGGTTACTGGACTTCTGGGGGTAAATGTAAGACTTAAAGATATTTGAGTTGGGAGAGCAGAAGAAGTGAGCAGGCAGTTCATTCCACCAGGTGCTTTCCTGGTTTCATTTGAAAACCAGAGTTACTGTGGGAACCCAACTGAAATTACTGCTTCCTTAGAGTTGACCCACTGCTTATGTAAGTTAATGAGCTACCATGAACCAGTCTGATTAAACTTAGCCCTCTGCCTTTCAAATGCTACAGATATTCTTGAAAGTATCAAAATCCACCTAGCTAAGTCCATTCACTCTATTGTCACATGTTTAGAGGCCAAGAGGCAAGATTTCTACAACCCCAGAAGGTGGACACTCAGGTCTGTAAGCCTGCCTTCTCATGTGTGAACATCCAGATGTCTCTGTCTGAGCCCAACAGCAGTCCCCACTGGTCATGGAATTGTTAGTGGCAGGTAGGCAGGAAGGTGGAAAAGCAAGTACATCTTCTAAATCATGACTGCAGATTCCATCCTGGCCCTCACACTGGAAAGGAGTACAGAAATGAATGAAAATCTAACACCCTCACCCAGTGTCTGCTCCAAGGAGGCCACTGTGTTTAGAGGTACTAGAAGAGAAGTCCAAAGACCTGGGTCTGAGTGTCTGCCTCTCCAAAACCTCCTAGATGGCATGGGGCAAGTCACTTTGATCAAAACCTCATCTTCCTTGTGCTTGAAACACAGTAAGGGTCCCAGCTCTGACCATATTTCTAGGTTGTGATGAACATTAAATGAAATAAAGGGTGTGCTAGACCTTTGAGAGCTATAAAGTGCTGTGAAAATGCTGCTTATTAATAGAATGTTGGTTCTCTCCAGCAGTTACTTGAGAAGGAGAAAGAAGCCCATTATGGAGAAATCCTCTTTGCCTAGCAGCCAAGCACAGTCTTGAAAATTCTTGTAACTATACTGAATAAAGTCTCCACCCAACATAAAGCAGCAGCACCCTGGGAAATTCCAAAACTATAGGATAATAAGGAACAGGAGGAAAAGAATGGTAATGACGGGCAGCGATGTGAGGGAATGAAACGGTTATCACGATGTTTTCAGCCACAAGTAATTGACTCAAAATGACTTAAACAATGAGACAATTTATAATCTCATGCAAATGTATGTCTAGTAGAGGAAGAGAAAAGGATTCATATATAATATAATTCAGGATCAACACTACCATCAAAAACATACATGTTTTACATCTGCCCACACTGCCATCCTCAATACATATCGCTTATATGTTCACCTGCTCTCCCCATGGACTCTAGATGGCATCAGAAGTTGTAAGCTTCATGCCCAGTACATTGCAGGAAATGTAGGAAACCATGTCCTTCTATGTCTTCTTAAAAGTGAGGAAGTCTTTCTCAAGAGGAAGGCAGAAACTCTCTCCCGTATCTTTCAGTGTCTGAAATTGAGTCCTTGTTCACTGACTAGAGGAAAGGAATTGCCAGGGTTGATCTGAACCTGTGCTGTCCAGTTCAGTAGTCACTAGTCACATGTGATTATTTTTCAAATTGAAATATAATTTATATAGCAAAAAACACATTCTTCTACAATGTACACTTACATGTTTTTTTGTATCGCTATATTCACAAGGTTGTGGAACCATCACTGCTGTCTACTTCTACAACATTTTCATTATCCCAAAAGGAAGCCCTGTACCCATTTCTTCCCTCCCACTCTCCCTGTGATTACTATTTATTTCCTATCTCTATGAATGTGTTTATTCCAGACATTTCCTAGAAATAGAATCATATAATATGTGGTGCTTTATGTCTGTTTTCTTTAACTTAGCATAATTTTTCAAGGTTCATCCCTGTTGTAACATGTATAAGTACTCTATTTCCTTTTAAATTCTATTGTATAGATACATTAAATTTTGAATGTAATTACACTGATTACTTCATGGGCATTGAGATTGTTCCATTTTTTTTTTTTTAGCTATCATGAATAATGCTGCTGTGAACATTTGTATATAAGTGTCTGTGTGAACATATGTTTTCAAGTCTCCTGGGTATAGACCTAGCAGTGGGATTTCTGAATCATATCTACATTTAACTTTTGGAGGAACTGCCAAATTGTTTTTCAAAGTGGATGCCCCATTTTGTATTCCCACCAGCACTGAATGAGAGTTTCAGTTTCTCCATACCCCTGCCAATACTTGCCTACTGTTTTATTATAGCCAACATGCTACTGTTTAATTTTAAATTAAGTTAATTAAAATTAAATAAAGTTTAAAGTTCAGTTCCTTAAATGGACAAGCCACATTTCAAGTACTCAATTGCTTACATTTAACTAAGTGTCAACCATATTGGAAAGCACAGAACATTCCCTTCCAACCACACTAAACTACTTATATCCCCAGAGGTTCGTGTTCTCTCCTACCTCCAACCCTTTGTGTGTGTTATTTCCATTGCCTGGGATTCCCTTACACACTGCAGGGGCTTTGAGAATTCCTATTGTATTTCAAATATCAGCTCAAGAATGAGTCCAACTCAATATCCAGGTTATATCAGGGGCCCTTCTTGATGGCCCTACAATTGACACCACTGTCTAGTCATGCACTAGAGTCTACTGCAATTATTGGCTTCCTTGGCCACCACTCCTTATGTTTCTTGAGTAAAAAAATATTTTTTTCAGTCTTTTATACCAGTACATGGCCCAGTACCAAAGTTTGATGAATGAATAAATAAAATAAGTGACACCTGAATATGTGTCTCAACATCCCCATTTGCTAACCTAGGAAATGAGCCTGGTAATAACAGGTCTAACATTCTATGACTCCATCAACTTGCATTCGGTTGTGAGAGCCATTGGCAGGGATTCAAAGATTTATTAGTTCTTGTAAGTCAAGTGAGAGAGAGAGATGGGATAAAATAGGGAAAATATCCACATTTACCTCTTTCAAACAGGACACTTAGCAAAAGTGAGATTTACTGTCTTCTGCGACTTGAATGTCCAAGGCTTCAGGGTTGGTTTCAGGCAGAACCAAATACAGGGATTCAAATGATGATGAGGACCCATCTTTCCACTCACTCTGGGTGCTATTTATTTATTTTTATTTTTTATTATTTTTTATTAAATCATAACTTTGTACGTTGATGTATTTATGGGGTTCAGTGTACTGCTTTGATAGACAATGTGGAATGCTTACAATGAACTAAGTAACATATCCATCACAATTATACTCATTTATTAATAGTTTTGAAATATACCATTGTATCATGCACATTAGGTGGGTCCCTCCTCCCACATACCCCCTCTTCTCTCCCCTCTCTCTCCTTTTCCCTTCTACTTTCTGGATTATAGTTAGGTTTTGCCATTCATATGAATGTGTAGGTGATTATACATTGATTTCATAGTAGTATTGAGTACATTGGATACTTTTTATTCCATTCTTGAGATACTTTACTAAGAAGAATATGTTCCAGCTCTATCCAGGTAAACATAAAAGAGGTGAAGTCTCCATCTTTTTATGGCTGCATAGTATTCCATGGGATACATATACCACAATTTGTTAATCCATTCATGAGTCAATGGGCTCTTGGGCTGTTTCCATGTCTTGGCTATTATGAATTGCAATAAACATTCTGGTGCAAATGTCTTTGTTGTAAAATAATTTTTGATCATCTGGGTATATACCTAGTAGAGTAATTGCAAGTAGGTCTACTTTGAGTTCCTTGAGTGTTCTCCAAACTTCTTTCCAAAAAGGTTGTATTAGCTCATGTCTCCACCGTAGTGTAGAAGTGTCCCCTTCTCTCCGCATCCACACCAACATCTGTAGTTTTGGGATTTTCTGATGTAGGCTAATCTTACGGGAGTTAGACGGTATCTCAAAGTGGTTTAAATTTAAGTGGTTTAAATGCTTTTGATGAGCATTTTTTCATGTGTTTGTAGGCCATGAGCCTATCTTCACAGAGAAGTTTCTGTTCAAGTCTCTTGCCCACATAGAAATAGGGTTATGTGTTCTTTTTGTATTGATTAGTTTGAGTTCTATATAAATTCTAGTTATCAGTCCTTTGTTGGAAGCATAAACTGCAAAAATCTTCTCTCATTCTAAAGGTTGTCTGTTTGCTTTGCTTACTGTGCTCTTGGCTGTGCAAAAGCTTTTTAGTTTGATCAGATTCCAGTAATGTATTTTTGATGTTGCTTCATTTGCATGGGGAGTACTCCTCATAAAATATCCTCCCAGGCCAATTTATTCAAGTTTTTTCCCTGTATTCTCTTCTAGTATTTTTATAGTTTCATGTCTTAAGTTTAAATCTTTTATCCAGTGAGAATCAATTTTTGTTAATGGTGAAAGGTGGGGGTCCAGTTTCAGTCTCTACAGGTTGCCAGCCAATTCACCCAGCACCATTTGTTAAATAGGGAGTCTTTCCCTCACTGAATATTTTTGATGGGCTTGTCAAAGATCAAATGATCATAAGTAGTTGGGTTCATCTCTTGGTTCTCTATTCTGTTCCATACATCTACCTCTGTTTTTGTGCTAGAACCATGCTGTTTTGATTACTATAGCTTTATAGTATAGCCTGAAGTCTGACAACGTGATTCCTCCTGATTTGTTCTTATTTCTAAGTAATGTATTTGCTATTCAAGGTTTTTTCTGATTCCATATAAAATGAAGTACTATTTTTTTAAGTTCTTTAAAGTATGACAATGGTGCTTTAATAGGGATTGAATTAAATCTGTAGATTTCTTTGGGTAGTATGGACATTTTACAATGTTGATTCTTCTCAGCCATGAGCATGGAATGTTTTTCCATTTGTTTTTCCATCTTTAGCTATTTCTATTGTAAAAGTTTCATAGTTCTCTTATAGAGATCTTTCACATCCTTTGTTAGGTAAATTCCCAGATACTTCATCTTCTTTGGCACTACTATAAAAGGAATAGATTCCTTGACTATATTTTCAGCTTGACTGTTGTTGGCATATATAAAAGCTACTGACTTGTAAGTATTGATTTTGTATCCTGAGATGCTGCTGTATTCCTTGATCACTTCTAAGAGTTTTGATGCTGAGTCCCTGGGATTTTCCAGGTATAGGATCATATCATCAGCGAAGAATGAGAGTTTGATCTCCTGTGGCCCTATTTGGATACCCTTGATCACCTTCTCTTGCGATCATGATTATGATGGCTGAGACATCATGATTATGATGGCTGAGACTTCCATTATTATGTTGAATAGCAGTGGAGATAGTGTGCATCCTTGCCTCATTCCCGATCTGAGTGGAAATGTTTTCAATTTCACACCATTCAATATAATATTGGCTATGGGTTTGCTGTAGATAGCCTCTATCAGTTTAAGAAATGTCCCTTCTATGTCTACTTACTTAAGTGTTCTGATCATGAAAGGATGCTGGATATTATCTGCATCAATTGAGAGAATCATATGGTCTTTATTTCTTATTTCACTGATGTGATTATATTTGTAAATTTGTGTATGTTGGACCAACCCTGTAACCCTGGAATAAAACCAACTTGATCATGGTGTATAATTTTTTTGATGTGTTGTTGAATTCTGTTTGCTAAGATCTTATTGAATATTTTTGCATAGATATTCATTAATGATACTGGTCTATAATTTTCCTTCTTTGTTGGATCCTTTCCTAGTTTGGGGATCAGGGTGATATTTGCTTCATAGCATGTGTTGGGAAGTTTCCTTCTTTTTCAATGCTTTGGAAAATGTTGTATAATGTAGGTACTAGTTCCTCTTGAAAGGTTTGATAGAATTTGGATGTGAAGACATCTGGTCCTAGACTTTTCTTTTTAGGGAGATTTTGTGTTCTTGATGTTATTTCAGAGATTGATATAGGTCTCTTCAAGATTTCTAATTATTTCTGGTTGAGTCTAGGAAGGTGGCAAGCTTCTAGGTATTGATCCATTTCCTTCAGATTTTCAGATGTCTGGGAATAGAGATTTTTGTAGTAATCATTGAGAATTTTTTAATTTCCGAGGTGTCTGTTGTTATTTCTACTTTATTGTTTCTGATAGACAATATTAGAGATTTTACTTTTCTGCTTCTGGTTAGTTTGGCCAAAGGTTTATAACTTTTATTAGTCTTTTCAAAAAACCAACTTCTTGTTTTGTTGATCTTCTGTATGATTCTTTTGTTTTCAATGTCATTTAATTCTGTCCTAATTTTGGTTATTTCTTTTCTTCTGCTGGTTTTGGGGTTGCACTGTTCTTCCTTTTCCAGTTGCTTGAGATGATCCATTAAGTTATTGGCTTCCTCTCTTTCTGTTTTCTTGATGAAAGCTTCCAATGCTATAAATTTCCCTCTTAGGACTGCTTTTGCAGTATCCCATAGGTTTTGATAATTTGTGTCTTCATTATCATTTCGTTCCAAAAATTTGGTGCTTTCCTTCTTAATCTTTTTTTGACCCAGCTATCAATAGCCTAAGATTATTTAGTTTCCTTGACTTTGTTTATTGCTGTTGAGTTCGACTTTTATTCCATGGTGGTCCAAGAAGATACAATGAATAATTTCTATTCTTTTAAATTTTCTGAGGTTAGACTTGTGTCCTAGCATATAATCTATTTTGGAGGATGACCCACGGGCTGATGAGAAGAATGTATATTCAGTTTTATTAGGATGAAATGTTCTATAGAGGTCCATAAAGTCCATTTGTTCTAAGGTCGAGTCTAAGTCTAATATTACTTTGTTTAGTTTCTTCTTGGATGATCTATCCACAACTGTCAAAGTGGTGTTAAAATCTCCAACTATTATAATGCAGGAAGATATCAAGTTGTTCATATCCATTAGGGTCTGCTTTATGAATTGAGGAGCATTCTGGTAGGGTACATAAATGTTAATTATTGAAATCTCTTCATGTTGTGTTTCCCTTGAAAAATATGTAATGACCATCCTTATCTTTCTTCATTTTTGTTAGTTTAAAGCCAATTGTATCTGCAAGTAAAATTGCAACCCCTGCTTTTTTCTGGTTTCCATTTACCTATATTATAGAAATCCATCCCTTCACCCTGAGTCTATTTTTATCCTTTAAGGTAAGGTGAAATTCTTGTATACAGCAGATGTTCAGTCTGAGTTTATTTATCCAGTCAGCCAGCCTCTGCCTCTTTAGAGGACAATTTAAGCCATTCATATTAATTTTTTTTTTTGAGACAGAGCCTCAAGCTATCACCCTGGATAGAGTGCCATGGCATCACAGCTCACAGCAACCTCCAAATACTGGGCTCAAGCGAGTCTCTTGCCTCTGCCTCCCAAGTAGCTGGGACTACAGGTGCCTGCCACAACGCCTGGTCATTTTTTGGTTGCAGCCATCATTGTTGTTTGGCAGGCCCAGGATGGATTCTAACCCACCAGCTCAGGTGTACGTGGCTGGCACCTTAGCCAATTGAGCCACAGGCGCCAAGCCGCCATTCATATTAATTGAGAGAATTGATAAGCCTGGTTGAGTTTTGGGTATCATGATTTTCAGATGTCCTGTGGACATTTTTAATCCTTTCACCACTGTGAAGTTGGGTTTGCTCAAAAATTTCTGGGTGAGTTTACTTTGGAAGTAGAACATTGTGCTAATCATTGTGGAGGATAGGTCTGAGAATATCCTGGAGAGCAGGTTTAATTATGGCAAATTTCTTCAACATGTCTATATCATTAAAGTATTTGATTTCTCCATCACAAATGAAACTCAGTTTAGCTGGATACAGGATCCTGGGCTGGAAGTTGTTTTGTTTTAGGAGGTTAAAGGTCAATGACCATCCTCTTCTGGCTTGAAACATTTTGGCTGAGAGAGTTGCACTCATTCTGATATTTCTCACTTTGTAGGTGATGTTTTTCTTATATCTAGCTGCTTACAGAATTTTCTCCTTCATCTTAACTTTGGCAAAGTTAATCACAATGTGTCTAGGAGATGCTTTATTTATTGCTGGGGTTCTCAAAATTTCTGCCATCTGAAGTTCTGTATCTCTTGCAATGTTTGGGAAATTCTCCTTTAAAATCTCTTGGAATAGAGCACCTGTACCTTTAAGATCATCTTCTTCTCCTTTGGGAATTCCTGTAAGAAGAATGTTTGATCTTTTGGAGTGATCCCACAACACTCTCAGGGAATGATCAGTTTTTACTCTCCATTTGTTTGCCTCTTTGAGCATTTGGGAATATTCAAAAGTCTTGAGTTTCAGAGATCCTTTCTGCTGCCTGGTCAACTCTATTACTGAAGGATTCTACTATATTTCAGAGCTCCTAAATTAACTTTTTTATTTCCTTGAGCTCTGCGATCTATTTTTTTCATTATGTCCATAACTTTGGTGACTTGGTCTTTGAATTCATTAATTTCTTGAGACAACTTTAAAACTACTCTTTGGAATTCAATTTACATCTTTTTTTCCATTCTATTTATCTTATTTGCCATCCATATTCTGAATTCAATTTCTGACATTGCTGACATTTGTCTATGCATAGTATCTTCAGTTGTATCTCCTTTGTCATTTGGGGGGGTGGGTGGTTGATCTACTCTGGTTATTTATGTTGCCAGAGTTCTTCTGTTGGATCCACAACATGTTTATTTTCCACCATTTTGTTATTAGAACTGGTAGGGTGAGATTGAATTGGGGTTCCCAGGTAGTAGAGATAGCTCCTTACCAAAGTGCTAGGCTTTGTAATTGTGGCTTATTTCCTACAACCTTATAAAGGCCCCTTTCAGAGTTTTGGCTGGAGACTCTGATGACCTACTTGGTGAGATAGTGCAAGCTAGCACTGTTTTGATATCAGCCAACCTCTTCCATATATAATAAGAAGCTATAGTATAAGGTTTAAATCTCCACTGTGAAGAGATACAAACAGCTGAAGCACCCAGCCCCCACCCTTCAGTTCTTTTCCACTACAGAACTTCAAAGGTCAACCTGAGAATGTCCCTGAGTGGACAGCCCCAGACACAAGTTCCAATTAATTTGTCTCAGGCAGTGCAGACCCTACTCAACAGAAAGGGATTCAAGGATCTATAAAAGCACAATTGGAGCCAGAGATCCACACCCCTGCCCACCAGACTCAGTGCACACTGTTGTAAGCTTCTCTGCTCACAAGCCCAGTTGGAGCCAGGGGCTACCCTCCACCCTCTGGTCTCAGTCCACACCCAGCTAGCCTTTGCTTGCCAGACCAGTTGGAGTGAGGGGACCACACCCCACCTACTAGTCTCAGTCCACTGCCTGGCAAGCCTCTGTTTGTAGGCTCTATTGGAGTCATGGCACCACACCCCATCCTCAGGTCTCAGTCCTCTCCCAGTAAGCCTCTGTTCACTGGCCCACTGGAGACAGGAAACCATGCCCTTGCCCTCAGATCTCAGTCCATGCCTGGCAAGCCTCTGCTCACAGGCTGAGCAGAGGCTGGGGACCATCCCTGTCTGGCAAACTCTGTCCACACAGGGCAACCACTCTCTGGTGTGGGTACTGTCAGAGCAGGGAGTTCTGCACCCTGTCCCACCAGACACAGCCTGAGGTGAGGGTCAGCACCGCAACTGCCCAGGTGTAGTCATAACCAGAGGACTGCTCCTCCTGCTGAGTGTCCCTTTCTTCCCACACCCTCTTTCGTCCCTGTTAGTCACAGATTCCATCCTGATGGTTGGCGGTCCACACTATGCTCAGATCTCTCAGGAAAAGACCAAAGACTCTGGGGTCTGCAGGGGTAGAACTTCAGACTGCCATGTGAGGGGGGAAGGGTGGACTGGGAGTTTAGACTTGTGGGGGAAAATACTTGTTCAATTTTATGCCTGGCAGGTTGGTATCTAGATTCATAAGTGGGACCTCCCTTGAGAAAGAGACCTGGTATTTAGCGGCTCTCCAGCAAAGTAAAATGAGAGGTCTTTTGTTCCCTGTTCACTCACAGGTAGCCTATGGTGGGCCTCCTGCTTGGGGGAGGGGTCTCTTGTCCTCTAGTCAATAGGGTTTGTACCTATAATTTGTTTTCTTGAATGCTCTTCCTTGGAGTTACAGCTTGCTGAATTTCTTTCTTGACTAAGCTCCCTGCCTTTGGCTTCATAGAGTCAGATTCTGTCCAGTTTTTCTCCCTCTGGTCAGGAGCCTTTATCAAGGGTTGCTACCAGTCAGCCATCTTCCCAGAATTCTGGGTGCTTTTAAATCCATCATCAGGTTCTCTCCTGTTGAGACAAGATGACAGCCCAAGTTGCAGCTTCACATCCCCCCTTGTTTAAATCCAGTGGGCCTATGTGAGTCCACTTCCACAACAGTTGGTTCTTCTTCACCCTTATTGGCCTAACTGGGCTCTAGTAACCGTCCCTGAACCAATCACTGAGTCCAGAGATAGACAATGGACTGGCATAGGCCTGACTCTTATGAATTACCCTAAGACTCAGAGTGTGGAGTCAAAATGTTATGTGGAGCAAAAGAATGAGGTGTGGCTCCTGAAGCAAAAACCAGTGTCTAATGGCAGACAAAGACTGTGTAAACCTCCAAGTCTCCACACCCTTTGCCTGGACCCTGAACTCTACCTAACCAGGACATGAATAATAGAAATCTTATCTCCACCAGCTATTCTGGAATCAACCTTGGTGGTTCAAATCCATACCCTAAGAGAAGAAAATCTCCTATATGCTCATTAGCTTCCAAAATCTTAAGTGTTTCTGATGGACTCCTCCACCCTATCCCACATATCTCTCTCTGCTCTCCAACTCCACAGTGACTCAATCTGGTTTCCCATGTCTAACAGTGATGCTATGAGCTGACTTTGATATCACTTCATGGATTTACCCTAATGCTCAGCCCAGCTGACTTTTGGTGGTCATTGGTGATTGAGTGGTGGTCACCTCCCTGTAAATTAGTCAAAAAAGACTCATTTGTCCCAAATAAACCCAGATGATTCCTATTACCTTTTCTCTTGACCAGCTGAGCCACCAAACTACAAGAATACACAGCAGTACATTACAAAGATGCATCCTCCTGTTATCTATTCACTCATTCATTCAACAAATATACCCAATGCCTCCTACATGCCAAGGGCTGTGCTAAGGTCTGAGAATGCAACATTGTACAAGACTGACAGTACACGCTCCCCAGGAAGTCTTCAAGCCTAAGAGGGAGATGGACATTTACTAAACAATCACACAAATGATTGTTTGAGTTCAACTGTGACCAGTATTAGAAAAGCTTGCTATGGGAGTATATAATGTACTCGGGAAGATTATCTTGAGGAACTTATTTTTAAACTGGAATCAGAGGATCAGGTAAACCTTGTCCAGGTAAAGAAATGTAAGAGGGGTGAGGCCAAGGAATCAGCACAGGCAAAGGCCCGGAGACTGGAAAAAGGTTGGCACAGAAAGTTGTCCAGGGCGTCAGGAGGAGAGGGCCAGGCTGGGAGGTATGTTTAAGTCAGTGTATTCCAGGTGTAAAGTTTTTAAAATTCTACATCTCATTTTCTTAGAAATAGAAAATCTCTGTAAAGAAGCTAATACTGATTTTTTTTTTTTGTACCCTTTCTTATCTATTCTCAACTAATTCAAACTTCAAATAGCCATTTCCTATACTGCCTCAGGGCACCCAACTAGGCACCTCTCTGAAACTCTGCCAATTACAGTAGTCCACTCATAAATTCCTCTACCTACCGACAGGGTTTTCAAAAGCAGGCCCAGGCGCCTTAGGGGACTGAATGTGAAGTTGGGCTGTTAGAGCACACTCTCCCAGACACTGCTGGGGCACGTGAGACTGCTGCTGAGAGCTTGCTGATCTCGGAGCAGTTAATCTGCAATATCCAAATGGCTATCTCATTCAAAGAGGGGGAGGTCTGTTTGAAAAAAAAGAAAGAAACAAGAAAAACCCTGCCAGTCAAACCCTCTCCAAGTGTGCTGTCACAGTGGGCTCTGTTGAGACTATTTGAGCACTGTCCACAGCACATCAGATCCCGCTCCACCCAGCTGCCTTGGTGACCTCCATTATTTATGATGGAGCATGAAATTGATTGTGGTTGAAAGATCCACACTAGAGCCAAATGAACTCCTCAATTATTGCTGCACAAATAAATCTCTGTTTCTGGATTTCCTCTGGGGAGGAGGCATCTAACCCCAGGTTCAAGGTAATAGATATTTCTAGATGGAAAGTACAGGTGACTCCAGTGCAATGATTTTCAAGTTATAAGATTCCTGGAGTTAAGTGATTTTCATTCTCCCTCTAAGTTCCCCTTCCTTTAACAATTCTGAAGGAAGAGTGTTCCAACAATCTTCCCATTGTGTGCCCACACGGCCTTCTCCAGTTGCCCAGTACATGACAGATATTTCCATACTGTGGGGCTCTGGTCATTCACAGGAAATATGCAGCGAGTGTTAATGGAGTTATAGAAAGATTAATAGAGCTTTCAGGGTGTTCAAGCTTGGTTGTTATTTCTTCCACAGAAAGGCTTCAGCTCAGGGAAATTTAATGATGAGACTTAACCCATTAAGACAATAAACAGACAACCTCCACCCACCTTGGGCTTAATCTTATTTTCCTTCCTGATCATACAAAGCCCTCCTGACTAGGGAAGAGAGACAGAGAACTAAAGGCTCACTGCAGGCCAGACACTGGGCTGGGTATATTTAAACACTATCTAAACCCATGATCACAGGCCACATTGGGCCCTCAGATATATTCTGCTTGATTTTGAAAAGTAAGGATTTGTAAATTTCACACACAAAACCTGGCTTTCTTCAAAATACCAGGTCTCTCAAAATGATACTTACATCTTCACATGGACTCACTGGGCAAGTGCTTGGGGTGCTGTCTCCTGTAGGTAACAAAAGACAAGTACCCATTAATATGCTTTAGTCACTCCAAGGCTCAATTCATTAATTTAACTGTCTAAGCCTGTAAGTTTTGGAATATGTGTGCCCCTGCTGGACAATTCCCATGTAGCTGAGGTTGCCACTGCTACTTCCCCTTATAGCTATGACCACATCCAGTCCCAGCACAAGGTAGAGAGGGGTGAGATGAGTCTGTCTTCAAGTATACAGACCTCACATCTGGCAAGCAGAACAATGTCTCAAGCCTCACTAAAAACAAAAAATAAAAATAAATTAATAAAAGTACCTTTATTTTTTATTTCTATTGCGATTTTTTTATGACCTATCCTAATTTTAGCATCTTCTGTCTCCCTAATGGTCCACATCTTATGAACTGGTTTGGGATTTCTGGGATGGGGGAATCAGAAAAAGAAAGTAAAATAGCTATGTTCACAAGACTTTGGACACATGCTTGCCTGCTATACAGCCCAGGGGACACTTACATCCTTCAAACCATCCCTCAAAGGAACCTCAAAAACATTTTAAAAGGCCAGGAGAGAGGGAAAGACACCATCCCACCCCTGTACTCTGTTGCTCCAAACTCTCCAGCTCAAACCCAGAAGTGACTATGGGTATCACCTCAAGCACCAGAAGTTACCTGTCTGCAAAGAAACCCACAACCCCAGCGATACTGTAGAAAAAAATTCCACTGCAGAAGGTAATTGGCATGTTCTTTTCTTTGCTGTCCTATTGGTTTGACTAAAACATGTATAGCATGTACGTTACAATACTCATGTTCTGTGGCTATCTCTCCCAAACCACGAACTCCCAGTTCTTATCCTATCAGCCACAAGTCTTCCTAAGGGTAGATGGGCAGAGAAAAGCAAGCCCTTTTACCAATTTTCCAACTTTTCTTATGCCTCACTTCCCCTCCCTTACCCCCAACCACTTACCAGGACCTAACCACCAGAGTCCTCTTAATGACATTTTCTAAGTGTTTGTTTCTGCCCTAGAATTAGAGCTATGTCTGAAAGGTGGAAGTGGTAGCATCCAGAGATGAGACCAGAGCAGAAATTTTCAGGTCAGGTTTATTGAAGGGGGGCCAGGGGGGAGGGGTGGTGGTGATCTGCCCGGGCAGTGCTAAGATGGTGTTGGTGCCTGGGGGCAGTTAGAGACCCCTTGTATAGGGGGCCACAGGGAGTGGGCAGATCCCCAGCTTGTCTGGAAAGTTAGGGTCCTTTGGCACAAGCTTCTCTGAAGGTGGCGCTGGCCAGATCCTTTGTGTCTTTATCTTGGAAGGAAGAGGAAGAAGAGGGGAAAGGGTTCATGTGTGGCTGCATTAGGCCCCCCAAAACTCTCGACTCTTATTAAAAGAAGTGATGGAGGTGATGGTCTGTCTTCTGAAATAACTTCTAGCTGGATAGTTGCTTTCAGTGAGATGAGTCAGGTGTTGGTAGAGCTCTGTGGGTTTGGGGGACATGGGGAGAGGGTTTGGGGAGGAGTAGGAATTGGATGACATACCAAGGGACTAGCGATAAGCAGAGCTTACGAGGGAGGGGGTTCAGCTTCAGGCTATTGCTCTTTAACTATAGCTGATGGTCCTGAAAGACCCCCATCTCCAGCTAAGACAATCTTGTGACCTCTCCTCCAGTATCAAAAAAAGAAAAGAAAAGAAAACCAAAGAACATTCCCATTCCCCTCTTATTACCGTCCTCAGGCAGGAAGGCAGGTTTTAGTTACAAAAAGGGTGAGGAGATTTTAAAGAGACAGCTCATAAAACATTTTTCTGCTTTGTTAGGACTTTGCTTCTGTTATGTTTCCACCCTCTTTAAGTCTTGCAAATCTCTCAAGATATCTTACTAACATTTCTCTTTCACAGATAGAGAAACTGAGGCTGTAAGCACTGGGAAGTTTAGCAGACAGAAATGAACAAGAACATTCAGGTTCACAGCTGACGTCCATCATTGCGTCTCTGTGAGCAGCAGGCATAAATGAGACAGGCTCTACTCATATGAGCTTGTCTAGTTCTCAGAGAAAACCTCAGGGAAGGAAACCAAGAACACAGAGGATAAGTCACTCACCTGAGAACACCCTGTGAGTGTTGGAGGTGAGATCTGGACTCAAGCCGTCAGACCCCTACAGCTCTGCTAGTCTGGCTTCCTCAGAGGGCGTTCACGTTGCAATAGGAGCACCTGGGGCCTGAAGGCCGCCCCAAACTCCATGCTCAGGTGTGTCGACTGTGCACACGTGGGATAACTACTATGAACTTTGCTGGCGGGGTTGGGGGCAAGCGTCCCCATGTGATTGACTTGGCATACTATCAGATAATAAAGTGCCTTCAGAATTAAATTATGGAGCTGGAAATGCCAGCTCAGCCAGTAAATGCCTGCCCACCTTACAGATAAAGGGGAAATTTGAAGTTGAAAAGCCGACGTGTCGTATTTTCTAGTATGGAACCCCCTACCCAGATAAGAGCTGGGCTTACTCTGGATCTTCAGAGAGTCTTTCCATATTCCCCACTCTTATTAGCTCTGGATTAGTGACAAGCCCATTTCACCCCTTTGCCTGCCCAGTTCCAAGCCCCTTTTAGTTTGTACAGCAGTACAGCAGTCATTGTCGCTGTTCTTTCTGGTTTCCTCCTTCAAAAGACCAAGTTCACAAACTTTTCCAGCTCCTTCCATTTAAATGGGGCTGTGTGATTTTTCTTTGCCCAATGAAATGTGAGAAGTCACTTGTGACTCCTAGGAGGGAGTCTTTAAGATTCGGTGTGACACCCACTACATTGCCTTCTCCCTTCCCTGGAATCTGGGAGCAGCCCAGGTGCTGAAAACTCCATTGATCAGGTGGGGACCAGAGTGAGGATAACATGGACCCCTGATGGACACATTCTCTGAGCAAGAAATAGGCCCTTGTCAGGTATGACCTCAGCACACTGATCGTGATGGATACAAGGGGCATGATCAAGAGAGAAATCAGATGGCCCTGCCTGCAAGGTAATCACAGTCCAGTGGACGGAAAAATCAGTACACAAGTAACAGTTGACAGTGCAGCCCATGTGACTTCAGAGGATCTGCCTCACTGCTGGGGAACAGGCTGGGAGGAGGCTGTGAGTATATGAGTGCCTTCTTGGAGGGGGAACTCACTCCCCTCCAAGTTGTTTCCTGAAAGACCATTGAAAGGATATGTGGTCCATCTGGAAAATTCATTGTTCTCAGCCAGGCGATATGGCCCTATTTATCCTGGAGTCAGGAATCACCCTGTGGGCAGCTGTGGAAACTCCAAGGGAAATGGGATATCGATTTGCAATCTCTTAGATACAAACACACACACAGCAGTGTGGCGTCCAACCCCTTTGTCACCAACACATTTTTGTTCTTTCCTTCTTTTGGCCTTATGTTTGAAAAGACATTTTTCTCCTCCAAAACAATTGGTATATATAAAGTAATGTTCGTGCCTTCCAGGTAGCTTAATAGCCCTTTGATTTCAATGTCATCCCAGATTTTAATGTGCAATCTTTAGTCAGCAATTGCTCTTTATTTTGCTGTGTTGGTGGTTTGCAAACTCAACATGCTCTATTAGGGCTCCTGGGATGCAAACTCAACATGCTCTATTAGGGCTCCAGGGTCCAATAAGGATGCCTGAGAATCTTCATTTCAGCAAGACCACCACCCTCGTGGCTGTTGTGCTGGCAGTCAGTTTTACACTGAAAAAATGCAGATCTCAATGCGTGTCAGGAAGGTGTTGTACATTCCCAACTCCAATGACTAAGATGTCCAGTCACTTGCCCCAGTCCTCAGTCCAGGACAGTCCAAATTCCCATCAATTCTGTGACCCCACTGTTGCCAACTTCCAGCTGGTCTCCCTGTCTTAACTTCCATGCCCAGCCTAACCTCCACACCACATCCACATGGCCACATGCTGTCTAAAGCCTCAAGGCCCCTTTGAGAACCTTTTTCCTACAATAAGCCTTTATTGAGCACCTAGTGAATACTAAGCAGGCATTTTACATCTGATATCTTATCTTCCAAATAACCATGATACTAGGTCTATTTGGTGTCCCACTTTACAGAAGGGAGACTAAGAAGCAGGCGTGTTAAGAAACAGGCCTTCCAGGATGCTTACAGGGTCCAGGCAGGCAGAGGCCTGCCTTCTCTTTCCGTCTTGGCTCCCTTTCCGGCTGAGAGGTCTCACCATCTGCATGTGGACCCCTGAGCCTGTGCAGAAAGCCTAGCCCACATACCCCAGTAACAGCCATCCCTGGGCACACCTCACCACAGAGGGGAAATGTGCACACCAGCAGCACGGCGCATCCTCAGGGCCTGCACTCTGCAAACAGGTTGTGCAAGACCCTGGAAGCAGGTTAGGGGATGTTAGTACAGGAATCACAGGTTGAATTGCGCAGAAGAAGGAAGAATGGACATAGTAGGCATGTCCCCTTAGCCCCACTGACTCCTCATCCCATGTGAGGGGCACAGCCAGAGGAGGGCCGCAGTGGGGCCTTCTTTGGTCCTTTTTGGCTGGACTAAGACACTGTGGGGAAGATCTGCAGTGGTAGGTGAGAATTAGAGCCCAGTTAGACTCCAAAGCCCATTACCTTAGTTGCTCCTTCCCACTTCTCCCTCCCTCCAGGTTCAGACTCCTCAGCGTGGACTCTGCAGTCTGGTCCTGGCTGCCTTTAGCAGCTTCCCTCCTGGATCCTCTCTCCTCCATGCACAGAATGTCTACGTCTGTTTCAGACCCAAACTATGATTTGCCAATTACAAAACATAGCATGCTATCACATCTCCATCTGGCTTTATATGCTCTATTTCTGACATTTGAAATGTCCTTCCTTTTCCATTTTTTTTTTTTTTTTTGCTACTTAAAGCTCAGATCAAATGTCCCCTGTAAAGCCTTCTCTAATTCCTTTCCAGCCACCCCAGAGCAAGGTTGCTCACCCATCCCTTAGGGCCCTCATCACATGAAACCCACATTGCTGGCTGTGTTGATGACCCTGAACTCCTCTCTGTACTCACAAAACCCAGCATGCGGTCTGGAACACTCAGTGCTGAATAAATACTTCTACAAGAATCATGACAAAGTTGATGCCAAATTACTCTTAGCTGTTTCCAAAGTCCAAATATTTTTCAGGAGATAAAAATCTGTCTTTTGGCTCGGCGTCTGTGGCTCAACGGGCTAAGGCGCCAGCCACGTACACCTGAGCTGGCGGGTTCGAATTCAGCCTGGGCCCGCCAAACAATGACAGCTACAACCAAAAAATGTCCAGGCATTGTGGCAGGTGCCTGTAGTCCCAGCAACGTGGGAGGCAGAGGCAAGAGACTTGCTTGAGCCCAAGAATTGGAGGTTGCTGTGAGCTGTGATGCCACCACACTCTATCCAGGGTGACAGCTTGAGGCGCTATCTCAAAAAAAAAAAAAAAATCTGTCTTTCATGAGAGACTTATAACATGCATATCCTAAGGAGACAAAGATATTCATCATTAGCAAAACAATTGGATATAACTCAAATAAAAATTAATTGGTTAATCAGATTAAGGACATAGACTATAATGGAATACTATACATTTATTTTGACATTAGAAAATGTTAAATGAAAAAAGGCATGTACAGATAAGAGAATTATCACATTTAAAATCATATTTTATAAATATATAAAAGACAAGTGTGGTCATAGAAAAATGCTTGGTATTATATGTATCCAAATATTAAGAAATGTGTCCCCCTTGCTGTGTAGTTTTGGGAGATGTCATTAATGTCTTACTTTAATGAGTTGTTAGATGATCCTATTTTAAGAATGTGCTGATTTTATGTTTTAAAAAATAAAGATATATATTTTTGAGGGGAAAAAAGTGGCACAAAGTTGACAAGCTTCTGGTAGTTCACCCCCCTGGGCAAATGCCTTTCAAACATGAGCCACTCCTCATCTGCATACATCAGCCCAGGGGTGTCTGCTGTAGCCCAAGACTGTGTCCTCTCCCCACTGAAAAGAAGTCACAGGCTTGTGTCCATCCTTGCTTCTAGTCCCTTGTCAGAGGATGTAGTCCCCAAAAGTAGAACTCCAGTTGCAGAAGCAAAACTGGCTGTGAGTGAAGAAGGAACTCTAGTAAACTGGAGGCTTCAGAGGGCCCAGGAAGGGCGGGGGAAATGTCCCTTCCTTAGATACTACACTTGATCTTAGGTGAAAGACTGAGAAGTCAGTCCCTTCCTTAGAAGCAAAGATTTATTAAGTGCCTGATTTGTGTCTAGGTCCCTTCAGATACATTATATCTGATTCTTCCAACAGAATGCAGAATACATATTCATGTCTCCATTCTATTCATGAGGAAACTGAGGCCCAGAAACGTTAAGCAATTTGCCAAAGAGCACATACCTAGTACAAAAGAAAGTAGGTATTGAAACCTCCTCATTCAACAAACACAAACACTCCAGAGATATTGCAGGTTTGGTTCCAGAAAGGCACAACAAAGTGAGTCACACTAATTTTTTCATTTGCCAATGCATATAAATGTTATGTTTACACTATTTTGTAGCCTATTAAATGTGCAATACCATAATGTCTGAAAATCAATGTACATATATATGTCAGGTCAGAAAACACAGCTTTCCAAGGCAGCGGGTCATGGGAAGTTGAGGATGAATTCCTGGCAATAAAAGGAAAAAGTCACATTGTCAGCAAGGTTTCATATAGGATGGAGTTCAAAGGCAACAAAGACAAAATCCCTTCAACTCAAGAAGGCTGCCCCAGGGGAGCTGACCATGGTGAAACACTTGGGCTACCTCTAGCTGTCTCTACCTCCTGGCTGCGTGCCAGTCTTCCCCTAGTCATAAGCAATGCCCTGATGTGTCGTGACCAAAACCTAAGGGAACACCTGCATTGACCATTACCTAGACTATCAGACAACACTGCAGACTGCCTGCCTTAGAGCTTCAGTACCTCAGTGTGACAGCTGATGATGATCTTCAGGCCTGGGATTGGCAACCTAAGGGAAGCTTCCTTTTGTAGCAGGCCTGGAGACATTGCTCTGGGAAGACGCATTTTTCCATCCCTCTGCCATCATGCTCAGTCCTTCTGGATATGTTTTGTGTTATCTTGTCCCTCTTAAAATAAGAAACCCCAAGAAGGAAGTGTAGTGTAAGCTGATGTTTTCAAGCTTTTAAAACTCTAACTTATAGCAAGAAATCCATTTTCCATTATGACCCAACACATATAAACACATGCACGAACATCTGCACCCACAGCACATGCACTACTGGAACAAAAGCTTTACAAAGCAACTCCTTACCACTTACAATGCACTCTGACATTTTCTGATATCTGGTCATGACTCCTGAACTTGATCTCATGACCACAATTGAGTAAGGCTCTCAGACTACAAGACATTTGGTCCCTGGTAAGGACATAAACTTATTCATTGTGAGGCACTAGGTAAATGGCTTAAGCCCCAATTTCCTCATCTATAGAATTTTATTTAAATACTATTTCATGTACCAAATGATGCTGTGAGAATTAAAAAAAGATATTCCAATAAAATACTTAGCTCTCGCCAGGCACAGTGGCTCACACTTGTAATCCTAGCATTCTGGGAGGCCGATGTGGGTGGATCACATGAGCTCTGGAGTTCAAAACCAGCCTGAGCAAGAACAATACCCCATCTCTAAAAATAGCTGGGCATTGTGGTGGGTGCCTATAGTTCCAGCTCTTGGGGGGGCCGAGGTAAGAGGACAACTTGAGCCCAAGAATTTGAGGTTGCTGTGAGCTATGACGCCATGGCAATCTAGCGAGGTTGACAGAAGCACACTCTATCTTAAAATAGATAGATAGATAGATAGATAGATAGATAGATAGATAGATAGATAGATAGATAGATAGCTCAATGTCTGCTATGGTGTGATTAATAAACATGAGCTTCCATCATTATTATTTTGTTTTCCAACTATAATCTCACCAATCTAGAGCAGAATGAGACCATGCGTTCTCTACTTTTCTTAAGGCAAAGGAGAATCATATTAACATTCTTACAAGCACAACGACATTGCCATTATTTGGCTAATATTGACTTTGCTTTTGTCAATCAAAAATGCTTAAATCCTTTTTAAGCATAGATTGTTTTTTCAACAACCCTCTCACATCCACTAGGTGCGTCACAAATGTCAGGACCCATAGGTTGCTCTTCCATTTGTGTTGGTCAGAGCTCCCCTGGTCAGTGTCTGTGCAGCATTCCATTCGACAGACAGGCTGATTCACACCAGATGGAAGAAGCCTTTGGGAGTCCTACAAAGGAATCTGGGCCTTCTCCTCAACCAGAAAATCCACCAATCATAATTTTTCTCTTTCAAAGGGCAACTTGTAGTTTTTCAAACATGTATGATGATGTTATAAAGGCCAGGGAAATAGTCATTTTCCCCAAGTTATAGTGTGGTGGCTTTTTTTTTAACATGGTTAAAACTTACAAAATTAAACCTTGCTGACGAGTGCTAGAATCTAGACAAATATTTATGTCTCCTGACCCCTGGAAAGTTGTTCTCTGGAAACACTGCACCCCTCTGCACAGAGGGCATTTGAGACCAAGTCTAGGACAACAAGTGTATAAATGTTTTACAAATGACTAAGGTGAAATCTCCAACTATATGCCAAAACCTAATGGGAATGGTTCCTGGATTTCCAACCATATCTACTTATTTTGGCCAGAATAAGTACAACATAGCTGCATTAATTGCATAATCCCTGTTTTTCCCTCCCAAAGGGTCCTCAATCATGGTCATTACCCACAGGGTCCCTGACCCTCCAGTCAACACTGCTTGAGGAAATCTACATTTGATTTCCAAAGAAGAGAAAGGGAGAAACAATTTGAGGTTCACAGTATGTGAGATTGGCCCCATGGAAAGTCAGCATATCATGTCACAGGAGCATATGCTTGGGATCAGATGGGGATCTCACTTCCGGCTCTTGTACCTGCCCAAGTGTGGGACTCTTGGCCAGTCACAAACCATTCTGAGTTTTTGTGTCCATATCTACCAGGGAGAAGGGATAATATGCCATGTCAAGGAGCTGTTGAGAGGATTGTATGATACATAATAAAATGCAAGCCTGGGATGGGCTTCTGAAGAGGAGGGAGTTTTGGGAGGAGGGGAGTAAGAGAAGCAGAATGGAATGAAAGAAGAACAAAAGGCAAGAAAGTGGTCTCCACCAAAAACTGCCTTCAGCCTGATCCTGCAGGATGGCTGGAACACAAATTGAACCACAGAACTATTCCCTAAGGAAGGCAGGGCTTGCCTAAGTCAGCCAGTCACTGGCTGCTCCCTTGGCAGGGGCAGGGGAGGTGTTTCCTGTTCATTCACCCAAGGGAGGTGTTTCCTATTCACCTAGGGGAGGTGTTTCCTATTCACAGTGGGGGAGGTATGTCCTATTCACCCAGGGGAGGTGTTTCATATTCACTGAGTGGAAGTATTTCCTATTCACTGGGGTTAGGGGGGTGTTTCCTATTTACCCAGAGGAGGTGTGTCCTATGCACCCAGGGTGTTTCCTATTCATTTACCCAGGAAAGGTGTGTCCTATGCACCCAGGGGAGGTGTGTCCTATGCACCCAGAGGAGGTGTGTCCTATGCACCCAGGGAAGGTGTGTCCTATGCACCCAGGGGAGGTGTGTCCTATGCACCCAGAGGAGGTGAGTCCTATACACCCAGGGAAAGTGTTTCCTATGCTCCCAGGGAAGATGTTTCCTGTTTAACCAAGTGACATGGACCCTATTCAGCCAAGGGGCAGCTATGAGCTGTTTATAGCCAACCCCAGTGAGTGCACAGCCAATGAAAGGGTTCTTGGTGGGGCACAAGTGTCCGTTTGATGGTAGTTATCACCATTATTTGAAACTGTCTTCAGTTCTCAGGCTGAGGAAGTTTCATATCTTGCAGCAAAAGCCGTTATGTATCTTAGACATCTGGCTTTGGCCCCACGATCTGAAGCAGTAGAGACCCAGCCTGCAGGAATAAGGTAGTAACAGGAAGAAAATCTCCTCTGATGTGGAAACCAAATGCCCTGAATTGTCCATGATCAGAAACCTCAGGAAACCCTAAAGGGATGTTTTGACATATATAGTTCAGGCTTCAGACAATTGCTTCCCAATGGAAATATGAACTGTGCAAAAAAAAAGGCGAAGTTTAGGAAAAAGACAGGCCAGATCAATGTGAAAAGCTTAATGTGTAAAGTTTGCTATACAGAGTAATTTTGCTGAAATGAAAGTTTTTTGACACAAATTTTCTTTCCCCTCTGGAGTCACATAAAACTCAATATTTTCTTAGAATCTCTAAGAAAGTGGCCTTGTGCCATCTGCACCTGTCGTACTGGGGCCCAGACTTTTGCCAACACAACAGATGTGAATTCCGGGCTTGCCACAGTCAGTCAAGTAGAGAAGACCCAGCTCTGTCGCCTCTGCTGTCTCGGGTTCACTCACTGAACAATGTCTGTGTGCTGATGACTCCTGTCCCAGGAAGGACCCCTCCCCTGCACTCCAATCTTAAATAACCAAGAGCATGCTTCACATCTTCACTCAGATGCCTAACAGGCATCCCAAAGTCAACATAACCAAGTGAAATTCCTCATATCCCCCTCACCTGTTCCTTCCAAAATCTCAGTCTCTGTACAGGGCAACTCAATGTTCTCAATTGCTCAGGTCAAACCCAGCACCATGGCTGGAGGCAGTAACTCACTTCAGTAATCCCAGAACTTTGTGAAGCCAAAGCAGAAGGGTCATTTGAGGCCAGGAATTTGAGAGCAGCGTTAGCAACTCTCATAGAGATAGTAAAACCCTATCTCTATGAAAAATAAGAAAAATTAGTCTGACATGGAAGGGTGTGCCTGTAGTCCCAGCTACTCAGGAGGCTGAGGGAGGAGGATTGCTTGAGTCCAGGAAGTTCAAGGTTGCAGTGAGCTACAATTGCACCACTACACTTCAGCCTGAGTGACAGAGTCTGTCTCAGAAAAAAAAAAAAAACAGCATCCTTAACATCTCCCCCATTCTCTAACATAGCATATATCCGATCTGTCAGCTGATTCTGCTTCCTGTACCTTTAGGTTACAGTGAGAATCTGAGACACCCTGCTGTTCCCCAAGCCCAGGCCATCATTATCTCTTACCTAGCTTTCTGCAACTGCCTCTCTTCCAGTTTCTGCGGTACAGCTCCCGCTCCCTGGAGTCTGTTCTTGACCCAGCCACATGATGCTTTTAAATTATAAGTCAGATCACTTCACCCTTCTGCTCAAAAGCCTCCAGTGGTTCCCCATCCCACCTGAGTAGCAGCCCTGCTTGTGACAGTATCCCACAGGGTTCTGCGTGATCCTGTCACCTTATCTCCTCCCAGATACTATCTTCCCCTGCTCTCTCCCTTCCTTCCTTTATTCCAAATACACATTTCTTTGACCACAACAGGCATGTTTTAGCCACAGACTTTCATCCTTGCTATTCTCTCTACCAGGAGCATCTTTCTCAGACACCAGCATCGCTAGCTCCATCTGACCTTTTCCCAAATGTTACCTTCTTCACCTGACATTCCCCAACCACCCTACTTAAATTGCAACTGCCACCACCAATCCCCTTCTCTGCTTTACTTATTCTGTGGGATTTATTATCAGCAAGCTCCATGAAGGCCTGAGCTTCCATCTGTTTTCGTTTACTTCTGTATCCCCGGCACCCAAAACAGTGTCCGGTACACAGGTGCCACCCAATAAATATTTTCTGAATAAAGAGATAAATGAATTTTCTTAAACATTCCTCTGTAAATTGATTCCCTTTTTAGCATAAGTAAATCCATTTTTAAAGGAAATATATAACTTGGCTATAAATGAAACAGCATCAACAGTCATAAAGAGAAGTTATCCAGAAAAAGAAATACAATGAAATGAAAACACTGCTATTAAATCTAGCTAGATATTGCTGCCAGCCCAATTCTCTAAGCCTGCAGCATAATCTCTTTTTTCTAAAAAGGGAAATCAGCAAGTGTTTAAAGACATGCTAGCACCAAACTGAGACTGTTTTTAACTAATCAAAAGAGTCGATAAAGAATTGAAAAATAAATAGCTTTCTAACTCTCAGATTCAATGTTAACTATTCTTGGGTCTCTGTATCACCTAAACATCTCCTCTACCACCCATAAATATTCAGCGTCCCACACTTCTGGAAGCAATGAAGTAGATATTAATGACCCTCAATCTTCTGAGCATCAATTCCTCCTACAATTCCCCATACACATATAGGGCATCTCAATTTTCTCAATTGCCCAGGTCAAAAACATCATCATCTCCCTCATCCCCTCACATAGTACAAACCAAATCTGTCAGCAAATTCTGCCTGGTCTACCTTCAAAATACACCCAGAATCTGACCACATATTATGAGGTGCAATGTCCCTTTTCTAAGTTAATTGATGGGGAGGTACTGAGAATGGTTGTGCATGGATGCTGCCCTGAAGAAATTCACTGTGGTTGAGAGATAAAGCATATAATTGACATGCACATAATGAAGAGTAGAAAGTTGTAAATGCCACAAGGAAAGCATAGATCATGTGCTTCGGGGCCTGATAGGAGATTAATGTTTAGCAAGTATTCATTTACACAGATCCATGCACTTTCCTCAGGAGAAGAATGTGTCTCCTGCCACCCTGATATCAGGAGCTTTGACATAGGTCTTGCTCATCCAATGAGGTGTGCATGGACAGTTTATGAATTCAGAGTCTAGGCTTTATAACACCTGGTACATTTCCGCTCACCTTTCTGAAACTATCCAACCTCATTCTCAAGAACATGCCTCCATTAGTCATTGCCCTTCCTGCTCAAGCCCAAAAGGAAATATGTCAACCAGAGCTGCCCCCACCAACACTCAGGTGCATGGGAAAGAAATAAATGCTTATTTGCATGTGCTCCTGAGTTTCAGGGCCACTCGCTACGTGGCATTATTGTGGAGAGAGATGATTGAAATAGAAACTGACAATAGCTAGGAGAGGGGATTTGAATATTCCCAACATAAAGAAATGATATGTTTGAGGTGATGGATTTGCTAATTACCCAGATATGAGCTTTACACAGTACACACAGGTATTGAAATATAACACATCCCTGATAAATATGTACAATTATTATATATCAATTAAAAAGTAAAGAAAATTTAAAAAATTTTTTTAAGATAGAAATTGACAGAAAGAAGAGACGACTTTGACTGCACGTGAGTCAGGGACACCTCCTGAGCTGGGTGGCATCGTAGGAATTCACACCATACTTCAAGAAATCCTACCAGATTGCAAACCAACAGGGTCTGCAAGGAGGAAAATGGCCCAGATGGGACTATGCCAGGGATGTGAAAATTCCTCTGAAAACTGCTTGTGACTTCAGAACCCAGAGAGGATAGGGGAGCAGAAAGAAAGAAGAGGAGGGGGCTCATGAGGACTTTGTCTAAGTATTTGCTTGTTCACGTTTGGTTTTATTTGTGTGCTTTTAGAACTTGCTCTACTTTCTCTGCCTGCCCTTTGAGCATTGGTATGTCTCAGGTTCTGGTCTCAGCCCTCATCTGCTGCCCATCCTTCCTGGGAAACTTGCCCCTGCCCTGAACTGAGCTGTGATGATCATTCTCATGCATATTCTCTGATGGAAGAGTCCATCATAATTTTGGTAGCCTCCAAAGACTCAAGTGCAAGGAGTTTGAGTTTATTTTAGAAAGCAGGAGGGCCTGGGGAGAGTAGGGAAGAAAGCTCATCCTCTGTACATGGATAAACAAGTTGTTACTGTGGGCAACAGGCACTAAGTCCACAGGGGACTCTCTGAGGAACCATGTTGAATGTCCCTGGGAACTGTCCTGCCAGAGAAAGGGGAGTCCAAAGCACCACATCTTGTCTTCTTTTGGTTGAGGGTTTCCCAGGGATGGTAACTTCACTCCTTGGATAGCCCTGCACTGAGCTGAGCCCTCCAACCCAAGTAGCAAAGCAAAGAGACAACAGCATGTGCTTGTTACAGGACTCTGGCCACAGGCAGGGAACTGCCCACTTCTGTGTGCTAAAATCTGATGTGCTAAGGGGACACAGCTCAGTTCATCACACGGGTCTGCCACAGACCGGGGGAAAGAGTGTTTGCAGCACAGGCCTTTCTCCTGAACAGCTGGCTGTGCAGCATATGCCACTGACTCGACATATTCCAAACTGTCATCACCCCTTTCCTGAATTCCTGAATTCAGGAGGTGGCCCAGCATCCACTCCAGTTTTGAAACTCGAAAGATATTCATTTCTCCCATCCCTCACCCCTCAGATAAAAATATAGGTTTTGAGGGGAGAGGGGAGAAGGCAGGGGAGTTGGTAAGGTCCCTCCTAATGGGCACAGTGGCACATCTCCTGGGTGCAGGACACAACCACAACAGGGACTTATCTAACAAATGCAAACATTGTAACCTAATTGTTTGTACCCTCACACTAATTCAAAATTTTTAAAAATATTAATTTTTGAGTTCAAAGCAGGATTTTCCAGCCCTCCTGCTCCTGATAGTCACCCCCGCCCATCACCCTGCTCCATGTGGTCAGTACTCACCCCTCTCTGGGACACACTTGCTTACACCTTCTCTCCCTGGTTCTCCACTCCTCCCACCCACCCCCGTGTCTCCAGGGCCCAAAGGACTAGTTAGCCCAGAATGGGTGCCCAATGTGTGTCTGCAGATGAACAAGCTCACAGAAACTGCACCCCACAAGTTCATACAGTGGTCACCAAAGCAGAGGCTTTTCAGAAACGTCTCTCAGTTCATCATCACTGTATCTGTTCCTTTCTACCTGGCCTCACCTGAGCTAAAGGCATAAGTGCAGCATGAAGTTGAAACCAGCCCACTAAACAGGGAGGAGGGCTTTGGGGAAGGAAGGAAGCAATTCTATGCAGAGCATCCATGTTGGACAGGTCTGTTGAGGCTCAATATATCACTTGTACTTTTTTTTTCAGCTGTACAATTTTGCATTTCAGTAAACTGGAAGGGAAGTGACTGAGCTGCCAGCAATCCTAACTCCCAGCCCTGCCCTGCTCCCCCACCCACTTGGCTTCCTCTCTAGACCTGTGGCCTCCCTGCCTCACCCATTAGCTTCTCAAGGACACTTGCCAACAATACTGGCCCCAGGGGAACATTTCTCTTGCTAGTGTGGCCAGAATTTCCTCTCTACAAGAAGAACATAAAGATTAACTAGGTGAGAAAATTTTTCCCTTGGCACTGGAGCTCAGGACATTTGTCTGATCTAGCACATATTCTTCGGGAGACAGGCTAAATTAAAATACTAATGGACTGCTGTATTTAAAATATATTTACCAATGATTAACAGCCTGGTAGGTGATGTATGTTTCAATAATTTTTTATTACAATGTGGAGAAACCTCAATAAATATTCTCAGGGTAATTAGCGGGTATTTGTTTAACATTCAGCTGCATTTTCTACACACCCAGAAGGGTGTCACTGAAGACAGTCAGTGTGCTCCTATGTGAGAGAGGGACTCACCCTAGAGCAGGCACCGGATCTACTGTCACACTAGGAGTGAGGGCCAAGCCCTGGGAAATAGCCTTTCCACAGACATGTTTGGTTTGAGCCACAGTATAAAGCACATTTAGGTGATTTGTTACTGGTGTTAAAAACAGAAGAGTACACATAAAGTTTGGCCTTGCAGCTTCTCTCGACATTTCTGAAAGTCTAGCAACAGTAGTTTCCTCAGAGAACTGCCCTCAGCGGGGCCTGAGTGGACAGGTGTCTGCAGCTATCAGCTTACACCACTTTATGTATTTAAAGAACAGCCTGGGTCCTGTAGATATACAAGTTTGCACTGTGTCATGCTCTGACCAGTCTTGCACTAGGACACCCCAAGGATTTTGTCCAAATGCTGCAAAAATGTTACAAGCAGAGATGTTAGCTAGCAAAGGGTGGGGTGAGGAGCTTCCTCAAGGCAGAGGGAACTACTGCTTGGACTTCTGAGATGTGGGCCAGCTGGGCCAAGTCTCCCAAGTCACCCACACTCGGCACATCTACACCCCTGAAGCCTCTCTTCCCTGGTCGCTCAAATCAAAAAGTGTAGAGAGCTCTGGTTAGTTAGAACTAAAAGCCAAGTATGTCTGGCTAGAAATTCAAAGTCCTTCACCACCACACTACTGTCATCTGGAACAGATGTGGTGAGCATGGCTAGTGTCCCGCCTCATATTGTGCATCTTACACACACATCCCACACTCAGTTTTGTCCAGAGCTGCAATGTGCTCAGCTAAAATAACTCTCTCTCCCCCACCTATGCATATACTGGTGCCAACATGGCCTGATTCTGAGCAACAGGCTTCAAGTGGAATCTCTACATAGAGACTTCTTCCCTACTAAACAGGCAAAGTCTTCCTAGGGTAAAACTTTTGGCCTGAGCAACCTGAGCCCCTTCCCAGCCTGCCCCTAAAACCTCCCATGTGATGCTCTCACTCTTTTTGCTCACCTAAACTGAGGACCTGGGGGGTACAGGACCATGCTGTGAGGAGCCTGGGCCCCTGAAAGACCACATGAAACAGAGCCCCTCGGCTAGCCCACACTGGACTAAGGTTAGCAAAAAAAAAATCTTTTTGCTATGATAAACCCACTGATCTTTGGGGAGAATTGGTTACTGAAATTAGTCTCTCCTCCTATCATCAAACATATTCCTCTCTCTCTCTTCCCCAAAGCAAGGAGGTAGACAGCCTTCAGAGACTTTGGCCTGAGCCCTGGTCCCCACTGCTGCAGGTTCTCAGTGCAGGAAGCCATCTTCCACCTGTCCCTTGAAGGGGGTTCACCTAAGGACCTATCAAAGGGAGAAATGAAGCTCTTCCAAGTTAGAAGTGCTCACCACAAGGTAGCCTTCATGCTGGCCCCAGTTCTGGCTGACTCAAGGTGGGAGCCTTAGGAAAGAGGCAACAACACTGAGCCTGCTACACCTAGCCTCAAAGTGCAGAGTTCTGACCTCATTTCTAACCTGAAGGCTGCTCTAGGTCTTCTCTTCTTTGGTTCCTCATCCTTGACCTTATTCCTCCTCCAGTCAAGGAAGGGAATTGTCACCAAATTTCCTGAAATGAGGAGCAAAGCCCATTGCTGTGGTCTACATGAGCGACTGGAACCCCGCTGACAATGTGGGCCCATCCCTGGGGGAATAGCTGGGTTTTCTCATCCTCTCTGCTCCCAGAGAAATAAATACACTCTGAGGCACTTTCTACGAGCATCAGTACTGACTCAAGGGGGGGCTTCTAACCTGCATGACTGGCTTCATTGCTCCTTACTGTGATCCCTTAGAGCAGCGGTTCTCAACCTGGGGGTTGTGACCCACAGGAACTGTATTAAAGGGCCGTGGCATTAGGAAGATTGAGAACCACTGCCTTAAAGTGAGCTTCCTCAGGGCAGACAGCAGGTGGTCCTCACCCCTGACCCAGGAGCCATCACCTCCAGGGCTCTGCACTGTAGTCAAGAGGTGTCCAAAGAGTCGGAAATGACTTGCCAGTAGTACTGTGCACTACCCCCAGGCCACCAATCTAACCCAAAGTCACCACTCTCCCCTCCTATGCCAGGTCAGCTCCCTTGGCAGTGCCCCACAGGTGGGTCCTAGTGACAGGGAAGTTAGAAGAATGCTGCCCCTGAAGCAAAAGACTGAATATCCAGTCCAGATTGTCATTCTGAGGATGTCGTAGAACATAAGTCAGGGAGTCAGGACAGAGAGTCAGGATAGGGAGTCAGGACAGGAATTCAGGACAGGGAGTTAGGGTAGGGAGTAAGGACAGGAAGACAGGACAGGGAGACAGAACAGGAAGATAGGACAGGTGGTCAGAACAGGGAGTTAGGATAGGAATTCAGGACAGGAAGATATGATAGGAAGCCAGGATAGGGAGACAAGACATTGAGTCAGGACAGGGAGACAGAACAGGAAGACAGGATAGGGAGTCAAGATAGGGAGTAGAAAAGGGAGTCAGGATAGGGAGTTGAATAGGAAGTCAGGATAGGGAGTTAGGATAGGGAGTCAGGATAGGGAGTAGAATAAGGAGTCAGGATAGGGAGTTAGGATAGGGAGTAGAATAGGGAGTCAGGATAGGAAGTTAGGATAGGGAGTCAGGATAGGGAGTTAGGATAGGGAGTCAGGATAGGGAGTAGAATAGGAAGTTAGGATAGGGAGTCAGGATAGGGAGTCAGGATAGGAAGTTAGAATAGGGAGTAGAATAGGGAGTCAGGATAGGGAGTTAGGACAGGGAGTCAGGATAGGGAGTAGAATAGGTAGTTAGGATAGGGAGTCAGGATAGGGAGTTAGAATAAGGAGTCAGGATAGGGAATAGAATAGGGGAGTCAGGATAGGAAGTTAGGATAGGGATTCAGGACAGAGAGACAAAAGGAAGACAGGACAGTGGGTCAGAACAAGGAGTTAGGATAGGGAGTCAGGACAGGGAGTCAAGACAGTAAGTCAGGACAGGGAGTAGGATAGGGAGTCAGGACAGGAAGTCCGGATAGGAAGTTAGTATAGGGAGTCAGGACTGGGAGACAGGACAGGAAGTCAGGACAAGGAGTTAGGATAGGGAGAGAGGCCAGGGAGTTAAGACAGTGAGTCAGGACAGGGATTCAGGATAGGGAGTCAAGACAGTGAGTCAGGACAGAGATTCAGGATTGGGAGTCAGGATAGGGAGTCAGGACAGGCAATCAGGATAACAAGTGCAGCTCAAGAGGAAGGGGTGGCTGTCATCTCAGCAACAAAGAAAGACTCAGCTACAATTTAAAGAATATCTAAATGGCAAATGTAGGTATAACGGCCCTTAAGGCCCTGTGAGAGACCCAGAAGCAAGGAGAGTTTGGCCTCACTGGCAGTCTCTTTCCCACCGAACTCCACAGAGCTCACAGGAAAAACAAGGCAGGAACCAGAGGTGAAGCCTGGGAAAAAGAAGTGGTGACTCCAAGAAATGGCTTTAAGCTCACCCTCCACATCTTCCACCATCCCTGCTTGGATCCTCCTATCAAAAGCCTCAAGGGCGCTGGATGGGGGTTGGCCAAGTGTGTTGCCACCAGGGCTCAGGTGAGGACCCACTGTTGCTAGAGAGGATAGAAGAAGAAAATCCCTCTGGCCATGAGGGATAAGAAAGAAGCAGTGCATTACTAGTCAGAATCAGGCCATCACAAGAACTACAGTTGGAAAACACCTCTTTCTCTAGAATTCCTCTCAAGACCTGAGAGGTACAAAGCACCTGCCTCACCTTTACATGCCCCACATGCAACCACATGTAACCTCACATGACAGAGATGTACAAAGGTCTCCCAAATGGATGTGGAACAGGGGGCTGGAGCATCTCTCACCCCTCAGTGAGGAAACAGCCTCAGAGAGTACTAGAAGAAAAACATTGAGATGCCAGCCAAGACATGTCAACCTTTGGCTAGTCCAGACAAATATCTCTATGACAAGAAATTCTGAGATAGACTGGTGATGTCTGCCACAGGCAGTGGTGGAACAGGTGCCATGTGTGTCGCTCCTGGTCCAGTCAACCTCCAAGAGGCTTCCACTTCTGAAACCAGGAGCTGATGAAACCAGACAGGGGAATGAAGAGCAAGAGGGCAGAGCAGAGAAGCAGCAAGCTAAAAGGCTATTGCTAAGTGGTGGAGCCCACCTGATAGAGCTCTTGATGCTCCAGGATCTGGTGCCTTCTCTCCAGCCAAAGGGACCTATGCAGATTGTGTAAGCACAGAGAAAGGACATGAGAGTTATGTTGCTAATGTGCTGTGTGATCCTGAACAAGTTCCTTCCTCCTGGAGTCTCAGCTTCCTTGCTGGAAAAATGAGCTGGGCAGACCCTAACATTAAGGATGAGATCCAATATTTATACTATTATGTCTGCTCGACCTGACTTCTGATGGCACAGGAGAACATGCCAGACTGTGGCAACACCTCCCCTTAAGAAAGAGCCAAATGTCTTCCACAGGACACGAGAACAGGGGATATCACCCTCAGACTACACAGTGTCATTTATTATCCTGAAAAGCACGATCTCAAACTCCATAATCCTGAATGCTGAACTGCTGAAAGATCAAAAACTCTGAAGTATAAAATCCCTAATGTCCAAAATACCTAAAGTCACAATGCTGAAACATTAAAACTCCAAATGTTGAAATCCTGCAAGCTAGATTCTGGGGAAGGGATTTGTGCCTTTCCCTCAGTCTTCTGGGTAACTGCAGATGCAGAGGTGACCCACCTCAGTCTTTGATCACTCTTGTCAAAAACCTTAGACAGCCCATTGCAGAACTCCAGATGACCATAGTCATAAAGCTGGGTAAGCACACTGCCAAGCACAGCATTATGTGTTTATACATTTTGCTTTTTGACCTATGTCTTTATGAATATGGTTTGTCTGATCATAGCTGTTATTTCTGTGCAACTCTCATTAGCATACTTGAGTATTTCTGCTTGCAAAACTCTGTATGTTATTATTGCCTATTTTATTGTGTAAATGTCCTGTAAAGTGTTCTGTTGTGTTTTGGATGTTTCTCAAATAAATCCACTTTTTTAAATGTGAGTAAATGTCTTTTAAAGCATGTTTAAGTTATCCCTCCCAGGATTTTATTGTCAAGAGTTTCACCTATCAGGATTACAGTGTTTAGGATTGTGTCTTTTGGAACCATGGCCCAGCCCTAGAATCCATGGCTGTAGTTTGGCATATACATGTCCAAACTCTAAATTTGAAGACCCAATTGCTTATTTGAATTTCTTGGACTTCACAGAGGCCAGTGAGGAAGCAGCTGGAGGTATTGGTTGAAGCCACAAATGCAAAATCTACAAAGAGAGGGCTGACTGTACAAGGAAAATATTAGCTGCTAGCTATCTCATAAGTATACACACAAATTTCATTTCCTCCAAGAAAGTCCTGCCTCAGTCTCAAGATCAAATTGGGTGCTTCCCCTGTGTTTCTCCCACAGAAACACTTATCACATTGGATTGAAATTGTCAATAAAGAAAGAAAAAAAAAACAGAAATTGTCCAGCTACTTATCTGTCCTCCACACTAGACCATAAGCTGTGTCTCAACAGATGGATCCAGTTACATTGAGTAATTCCTGAAAAAATGCAACAAATCCTCTGCCTCCCTAATCTCAACCACTCTAGGGGCTCCAGACAATATCTACACATCTGACACCCTGAACTCCTCCAACAGGCAAACTGTGTCCAAAATTAACACTGTGCTTCCTTCTCCAAATTGAGTCTTCCTAGCCCCATTCACTGGAACCTCCACTCCACCAGTTTCTCAGACCAAAATCTTAAAAAGTCCTCCTTGAGTGTGCTCTCCCCACCCCCTCTCTCTGTCATGCTCTACATCAAATCTATCATCATATCACATCAGGATAGTCACTAGTGCCTGCACCATTACACTGTGATATCAGCCACTATCAACTCTCCATCACTCCTGACTCCTAGTCCTCTCTCCAACAGCCTATGACAACACAGCAGCCAGAACAGTCCCCACATAGAACATAAATAACATCAAGTAATATATCTGCTCAAAGCACTCCAGTGACTCCAGACCTCACTCAAAATCTGACTCCCTTCCTTGCTGTCCCCTTGCTCTGCTGCACTTCCATTTCATAGCCCTTGTCACCATTGACCAAGACTATATTCTTTATTGTCTATCTTCCCATCACCACATACAAAAGGGTAAGCTCTGTGACAATAACAACATTGTCTGTTTGGCCTACTGCAGTGTTTTGAGTGCTGATGCAATGGCTGGCGCATAGTAGGTGCGCAGTAAGCATTGAATGAAGTCATCTTCTTGTGAGGCTGGCACAGTCCAGTCAACTCACACTAATTGAATAGAAATTCACCCAGCTGGAGGGAGCATCCCTTGGGCATTCCCGGCTCTCTTAGAACTATCACTAATCCCCACCTTGCTGAACAGTATTTAGCTTCCAGGGGATGAGGCACATTTCTTGGAAAATAAATAGAATCCCCATGGAAGGGAGAGAGGCTTGGCATTTCATGGCTTTTTCAAAATATTTTCAATAGTGATTTAAAGGCTGCTTGCTCATCTGACATTAATCTTCATTTGGCTTGGAAAATGGCTGAAAGACACAGAGAGGAGATATCGCCTTATGAACATTGGGTGGTGACAAAGGAGACCTCTTACACGAATCTATCACAAAGAGCAGCCATGGCCTCTTGGTTCTGTGAAACCTGCCCCCATCTGCTTTGATTTATTCAGCCAGGATGCCTCCCGTACCCATAGCGATCTATTTGAAGAATAATTGTCCTCTGTATTCTAAATGCTGCTCCCTTATCCCTGGGGAGTTGATGCTGGGGGTCAGGCTAGTGACAAGTGCCACAGCATGTCTGATCATTGTCCACGCCCTGGGAGAAGTGACCGGCCGGAGTCAGGTCACGGGGACATTGGCAGCATCTGCCTCTGCCACTGACATTGCTGCTTCTCCAGTCACTGGAAACTCTGAGGTGTGGGCTCTGCCCTCCTAGTCTGCATCTCCTCCAAAGTGGCTGCTCATGTTAGCACCTGGAGCACAAGCCCTCCTGGGGGACAACAGGTCCCTGTGCAATTGCAGGGCTTAGAACAAAGGATCTCTTTGTCCCTCCAGATTTGCCTACCTTCCTGCCCCAGGGAGGGGGGTGTGAACTGCTGTGTTCTGGAGTCAGTCGGCCTCTCTCTGGTCCGACCTGGCTGGGGGAAGGTGCCAACAGGCACTCAGAGGGCAGGAGGAGAGAGAGGTGAGTGTTTATTATCCCTGTTAAGCCACCAATATGGTTTGGATGTTTGCTGCATCCAGATCTCTAGTTGAAATTTAATCCCCTACTAGCAGAAGATGTTTGGCTCATGGGAGCAAATCCCTCATAAATAGCTTGGTGCACTGCTCCCTCTCCCCGGGTGAATCTCTTCTCTCAAAACTCCAGGCGCCCCCTCTTCCCACTCTTCTCGGCTTCTCTCCAGGTGACACACCTGCTCTCCCTTCACCTTCTGTCATGAGGGGAGGCTTCCCAAGGCCCTCACTGGAAACAGATGCCAGCACATGCTTCTTGGACAGCCTGGAGAACCATGAGCCAAATAAACCTCTTTTCCTTATAAATTACCCAACCTCAGGTGTTCCTTTAATGCAGCCGCAGACAGGAGCGGCCGCTATTCTAACGAACACAGGTCCTCCGGAATGGCCCTCTCCCTTGCCTACAGTTCCCATTGGGTTTGCCAAGACCTTCCCTCCCCTGCCCTGCCAGGCCTCAGAGTGGTAGTGACTCACCCTTGTGGCAGGTTCCAGAGAACATCGTACTCTCCTGCTGGCTGCCCTTAACCCTGCCTAGGTGCTGAGATATAGTCCCTTCAATAAGCTGTCCTTGGTTGTGCCTTGCAGCATGCCACATGCTCCTGTCAAAACTCTCAGTGAAACTGCACCTTACCTTTAGCACCTATGAACACTCTGCCCGAGAATGCAGGAGAATGTCCAATTAGAATAAGATGCCCTTCCAATACGTTTCTGTGGGCCTGTGCTGGACAGCTGGGCAGAACCATAAAGAAAACAAACAACCTTGACATCAGAGAGCTCCTTGTGCGTTACAGAGGCCCTGGGGGGGACAGAGGAAGGACAGCTCTGAAGAGGCAGGAAAGAACTCCAGGATGACAAGTAGGCTGAGACCTGTAGGATAAGCTGGAGTTGGCTAGGAAACGGAAAAAGGAAAGGAATTCTGGGAGGTGAGGCGTGGTCTATTTGGAAATCTGAAAGTCAGTCAAGTTGGAGCATGAGTTGGATTTGAGTCATAGTAATGACATCAAAAGGGGACTCTTATGAGACTGGGAAGTTCAGCTTAGAACTGTCTTCAGGTATGTAGAAATCCAGGGCTTTGTATGAAATTGTGCTCGCTCTCAGATTCTCTCTCCCTCTCTACACACACACACACACACACACACACACACTTCTCCTCCAGCTCTACCTTTTTAGTCTCCCCTTTATGCCTGACACTGGACCTATCATCTCCTACTGTGTGTAGGTTTTCATCATTTGGAAGAGGAGCTAACCCATCCTCTCATTCCAAGACTCAAAAGGCAACACAATTCCTCCTCCTCCCCCTCTTCCTATAATTTTTTTTAAAATCTCAATAAAGGACTGTAATTGGTCCATCCTGAGTCATATGCTCATTCCTGAACCAACTACTATGACAAGGAGAGTGAGAGGCTATAATCGACTGTGTCTGGGTCACTTGTGTGCCCCTGTGCTAACAGAAGAATATTCTAAGTGATAACACATTAGAGCCACATAAATGATGTGGGGGTGGGAAGTAGTCCCTCAAAGGAAAGTTGTAGAGAAATAAAGACCCTAGATGTCCATTATAGCCAGAGATGAACTTGGAGAGGTCAGCTGAACCTAACCAATTCCTGGCAAATTAATGATGAACTGGCCGCTCTTCCCCTTCGGCCCAAGTGGCCCCCAGAGCTGCCTTCTGTGTGGGCTGCCATGATGCTCTTGTCCATCGTGGACTAACCGCTGTGGCCACCACTTCTGCTGCTGCCCTGCCCTTGTCTGGGCTCCCATCCTGGCTCTACCTGCTTCAATCAGGACCTGGCCTTGGGGCCTGGATGAAGACACTGGCTCCTCTCCACTATGAAGGTGTCAGCACAGTCTGAGGTCAGGAGAATTAGGGGGTCAACTCTTCCCAGGGCTGCCTATGAGTGACGGGGCCTCAGACATGATCCAAGTGTAGAGAAAGGCACCAAGGCTTAGAAGGACAGCAAGGATATGACAGGGTTCCCACCCTTAGGGCAGGAACCCAAAACAGAAGTTCAAACCTTGCAGATGGAGCAACTCAGGAGAGAGGAAGAACAGACAGGAAGAGACAAACTGCAAACAACCATGACCAGACATGTCAGGTCTTAGATACTGCAGGAGACCTTGGCCCGGCAGCCACTGAAGCGTCAGTTCTGTGCTGTCAGGGAGAGGTACAGCCATCTGCCGCTGTCCTAATTGTTATTATTTGCCCTTTTTCTCCCCTGCCCCAGCCATATTAGTTCTACAGCTGGGGCAGGTGTGAGCTTGGAAAATGGGCTTATGTGTATTGTAGGGCCAGGGTCTGGGGACAGTTAAAAGCCTTAGATGATGAGAGTGACAAGGAGATGACAGCTGGCCCATACAGTCCATCCCCCTGCCACTGACAGGGGCAGGAAGGAGAAGACCCCCACTGACAAACTCAACAACTTCCCACCAGGAAGCCGACACCAGATGCTGAGTTTCTGTAGCTCTCACAGCGATGCCTCCAGTGCCAAAACAATCATGATAAACAATCCCAGGTATCATTAATAGTGTGTTTAAAAATGGAGCCAATTTGACAATCAATTTCTCCATGTGGAAAAAATTGGGGAGACCATTATATCTGTTTATAACTAGTTAAACTTGCTTCATGCTTCTCCACGAGGGCCCTGTGCTCCCCTCGAAGTCGGCTGATCTTCCTCCCTCAGAGACTTGGAGCCATGCCAACGGAATTCAATCCCCAGCTCTGCCCTTACCCCGAAGGAGTCACTTCATCTCTTTAAGGACCTGCTTCCCGAGGAGAGGTTCCCTACTACTCAAGACTATTGGGAAGAGTGAGACTTAGTCCAGTGCCTGGCACCTGGTAGTGTTATCAGACGAATAGGGTCCAGCCCCATGTCACCGTCAGCCAATATGCAGATACAGGGATAGGTCCACCAACTCTGTCAGAAGGCCAGTGATTCTGGAGAACAGTGAGAGTAGCCTCTCCAAGACTGTTCTGATCTTCCATTTCCAAAATCGCAGTTTTATAAATAAAAGTTAAAAGCAAAAACCATACTAACCATTATCTTACACAACAGTAATTAACACTTATCTTAAGCAACAGTAATCGCCACAACCCATGACCCATAATAAACAACAATCATATAACATATAACAACATTCCAATTCAAAAGTTAATCTCCTAAATCAAATATACACTTTTAGGTTAAAGCCAAATTTACAAAACAAGGATGGAAGTCATGAGGTGAAGGTCACATAGGACCTAAACCAGCCAGAGCAGCTGTGTCATCTCAGCCCTGGTCTGACTGACTCCATCTTACTCACACTACCTGGGCTCTGGAATAATGAATAGTATCTGCTATTATTAATCATGATTAAGCCATGAGCCATAGGTTTATGTCCTGAGACCATCTCACTGTTCTAAGTAGGACAGTCCATGATTAAGAATCTAGGATCTAACATCAGACTGACCTGGGTTACATCCCTGCTCTGATGATGAATAGCCGTGCATCCTTAAGCAAGTAACTCAAATTCAGTGCCTCAGTCTCCTCATTGGTGTTATGGCAACAACAATAGGAACTGGGTGGTAGTCATTGTGAAGGTAATGCACCTTGCAATGAGCTCTGATGAGCTCCGCGCACACACACTAGCAGGGTGGCTGCTGTGGGTGGTGTTTGTTGGAGGAATGATGAGACTTCATAGCCCACCCACAGTGTCTCCTCCTAACAGATCAATATGGTCCGTGCTTCTTCAATGAAGCTGCTGGTCGGAAGCCTTCGGAGTTACAGTTGAGGGAAAGTATTTACTTAAACAAACCAGTGATTCTTGACCCTGGTTGCACATGAGAATGACCCAGAGAGATTTTTATTTTTTTTTATTTTTTATTTTATTTTTTGAGACAGAGCCTCAAGCTGTCACCCTGGATAGAGTGCCATGGCATCACAGCTCATAGCAACCTCCAATTCCTGGGCTCAAGCGAGTCTCTTGCCTCTGCCTCCCAAGTAGCTGGGACTACAGGCG
>CAUYON010204766.1:0-15470 GCA_963573935.1 Arctocebus calabarensis | reverse complement strand
CCTGTAGTCCCAGCTACTTGGGAGGCAGAGGCAAGAGACTCGCTTGAGCCCAGGAATTGGAGGTTGCTGTGAGCTATGATGCCACAGCACTCTATCCAGGGTGACAGCTTGAGGCTCTGTCTCAAAAAAAAAAAAAGAAAGGGGTACATAGTATTGGTTAAAAACTTGAAAAATGTAAAGTGAAAAGCATCAGTATCCTGGCCCAGATAGTGGCTTATACCTGTAGTTCCAGCTACTCAGGAGTCTCAGTTGGGAGGACCACATGACCTCAGGAGTTTGAGGTTGCAAGTGAGCAATGTCGAGGCCAACTCCCTCTGTTCAGGGTCATAAGAAAAAGTCAATATCCCCATAGCCAGACATGGCCTATTATATGTCAGATTTCTATTATGCATTCAGGTAATCTTTATAACTAGTTGTTGTGCATTTATTTATTCATTGATTAGATCTTAGATATTTATCATGTGTAAGGGAATTCTTACAAAGTCTGCAGAACCTCTTATGACCAAGTTGGCTAATGCCCTTTAGGCTTTTTCTTAGGTTGCTCAAAAAAAAAACCCAGGTAATAGGAATTGAGCTCCTCAAATACTTGAGCTCCTGAACCATCATGGACAGATAGTGGTAAAAGGTCTAAAAGAGCCTTCTCTCCCCTTGAGGAGTGCAGCCATCCATGGGGCTCAGGAAGCATTGCTGTGAAGCTTCACATCCTGTATCTGGTTGTAAAATACAAAATAAGACAAAACCCACAGTGGCGCCCGTAGCTCACTGGGTAGGGCGTCTGCCATGTACACTGAGGCTGGTGGGTTCGAACCCAGCCTGGGTCAGCTAAAACAACAATGACAACTGCAACAAAAAAAATAGCTGGGTATTGTGGCAGGCACCTGTAATTCCAGATATTAGGGAGGCTTAGGCAAGAGAATCACTTAAGCCCAAGAGTTTGAAGTTGCTGTGAGCTGCGACACCACGGCACTCTACCGATGGCCACAGCTTGAGAATGTATCTCAAAAAAAAAAAAAAAAGAAAACCCATGTCCTATGAACAGAAAGAATAATTCTGGAGCTGGACTACCTGCCTCCCAAGTAGCTAGGACTACAGGTGTCCACCACAACATCCGGCCATTTTTTGGTCGCAGCCTTCATTGTTGTTTGGCGTGCCTGGGCTGGATTTGAACCCGCCAGCTCAGGTGTACATGGCTGGCGCCTTAGCCCATTGAGCCACAGGCGCCGAGCCTATTTATTTATTTATTTATTTAATTCATTTTTTAATGCCGGGGCTGGGTATGAACCTGCCACCTCTGGCTATGGGTCTGGAGCCCCACTCCTTTGAACCACAGGCACCACCCTATTTATTTATTTTTTTAAAGACAGAGTCTCACTTTGTTGCCCTTGGTAGAGTGCCATGGCATCAAAGTAACCTCCAGCTCTTGGGCTCAGGCGATTATCTTGCCTCAGCGTCCCAAGTTGCTGGGACTACAGATGCCCGCCACAATGCTTTTTTTGTTGTGGTTACAGTTTGGCTGGGGCTGGGTTTGAACTCACCACTCTCAGTATATGGGGTCAGCACCCTACTCACTGAGCCACAGGCACCGCCCTTAAAATTTCAAAAATATCAGTATAATCATAGGGAATTGAATAATGTCTGGCTCAATTAACATTTTTTAAGGGTCTGTAATAATGAAAGGATTGCAAGAAAATGTTTTACCAACATATTTTTAAAACATTTTTTAAACATTTATTAAAATGTTTTATTAAAACATTTTGGGTGCCTCAAGCAGCTAAGGCACCAGCCACATACACCTGAGCTGGCAGGTTCGAATCCAGTCCAGGCCCGCCAAACAACAATGACGGCTGCAACCAAAAAATGGCCGGGTGTTGTGGCAGGCGCCTGTAGTCCCAGCTACTTGGGAGGTAGAGGCAGGAGAATCACTGGAGCCCAGGAGTTGGAGGTTGTTCTGAGCTGTGATGCCATGGCACTCTACCCAGGGTGACAGCTTGAGGCTCTGTCTCAAAAAAAAAAAAAAAAAAAGTACATTTTTGTCTTTGCTAACAGCAAACAGTTAAGGAAGCAATATTTGATTCCCAATATTTGATAACTGCTTCTCCATGTTCTATCATTTTTTTTCAGTGCCTGCTTTAAAAGCTACAAACAATAGTTCGTAATGGAAATGTCAATTTTTCTTAAGAGCAGTGTATATGATCAGTTGCCACGTCCTCTTCGGTGATTCCAGTTTTACTGAAACACGTCCTAGAGTGTAATGGTTTGATTTGATGCCACTCCAAGGGTGGAAGGGTCTCTTGCATCCACTCCTGCTTAGCCTCAATCCAGGCCCTTAGCCCTTCTGGGACCCAGTTTCATTATATTAAAATTGAAGAAATAATCTTGCTTTTTACTTATATCTTAAAACTACAGAAAGAGTGGGTGTGCTCAAAGCAAACCTTACGCATCTCAGTGCCTCCCCAGGCCTGGTCTATGGAGTATTTAACAAACACTTGAAGATGGCACAGAGGAAAGAAATCCACTCAAGGAGTCTAAAAATAAACCAAGCACCTGTGACCCCAGGTCCTCAGCCTTCCTCCTCACCCACCCTAGACTAGTGCTACCATCTGGAAACTGTGTGTGTGTTTTGTATCAGGAGAAGAAAGATGGGGGAAAAAAAAAAACAAGAACACATAAGTAAAGATCAACTTCATTTAAAGGTTTTCTAAAGGACTGTTAATAAATACGAACTTTTATTCCTTCACATTTATTATTTTTCTCTTCTTCTTTGAATTTCAGATTAATGCGAGGGTACAGATAACTAGGTTACAATGTTTGCATTTGTTAGAGTCCCTCTTGTAGTTGGGTCCTGCACCCAATTATTCATTCACATTTAAATTTCAAAATAGAAATAAAATTATTCAGTCTAAACTATAAATAAGGAAGATGAACTTCAGCTTAATACTAAAGCACATAAGGAAAGGGCAAAGATCTCATGTTCTAGAACTGCTTTTTTATTTTTATTTATTTATTTGTTTGTTTGTTTGAGACAGAGTCTCATTTTGTCACCCGTGGTAGAGAGCCATGGTATCATAGCTCACAGCAACCTCAGTCTCTTGGGCTCAAGCAATCCTCTTGCCTCAGCCTCCCAAGTAGTCAAGACTACAGGTGCCTGCCACAATGCTCGGCTATTTTTTAGAGACTGGCCTTGCTCTTGCTCAGGCTGGGCTCAAATTCCTGAGCTCAGATGATCCACCCCACCTGGCCTCCCAAAGTGTTAAGATTATAGACATGAGCCACTGTGTCCAGCCATGATGGGCATTCTTAAAATCACTTCTTTAGGGGGGTGCCTGTGGCTCATCGAGTAGGGCGCCGGGCCCATATACCAAAGGTGGTGGGTTCAAACCCTGGCCTCAGCAGAACTGCAAAACAGAAAAATAGCCAGGCGTTGTGGTGGGCACCTGTAGTTCCAACTACTAGGGAAGCTGAGGCAAGAGAATCGCGTAAGGCCAGGAGTTGGAGGTTGCTATGAGCTGTGTGATGCCATAGGGTGATATAGTGAGGCTCTGTTTCTACAAAAAAAAAAAAAAAAAAATCACTTCTTTACCTAACTGTCCATGGGGGAATGTGAGACAACCCCAGACTTTGACACTAGGGGAGGCATTCTTCACTGTATTTAAAAGACAAACAAACAAAAACATCATAGAGAAATAAGACAATCATCACTGTGGCTACTAAGCATATGACTTCCAACTGTCTTATCACTACTACAGGCAAAAGTGGGGGTTGTAGCTCAGAGAAATTTAGCCAACTGTTTGGAATCCTTGCGTCTCCCCTCCAGAATTGTTATACATATAAGTGTGTCGTGTTATTCTTCTAAAGCACTTTTTATGGTGCCAGGATACTTTCAGGACCTGCCTCCCCCCCTGCGTCATCAACACTCCCATCAACTTCACCGTCTCCTGGGGTCTCCTCCTTACCCAGAGCCCCAGCCAGGCCGGGCTCTGCCCTATGCTGTGGTCATGCCATTTACTCAATGCCTCGATGATGATTCACTGTGTCCATCATGGCTGGACACAGTGGCTCATGCCTATTCTCCCTCAAAGGCTGGGGAACTGTTGCCTTCTGTCTCTTACAACTATTCTCAACCCTGTTGCATCAGAAATACCCAAGGAGCTTTCAAAATATGTCACTACCGGCTGGGCACGGTGGTTCGTGCCTGTAATGCCAGCACTCTGGCAGGCTGAGGCGGGTGGATTGCTTGAGCTCACGAGTTTGAGACCAGCCTGAGCAAAAGTGAGACCCCCATCTCTACTAAAAATTAGAAAAACTGAGGCAGGAGGATTGCTTGAGCCCCAGTTGGAGGTTGCTATGAGCTATGACGACATGGTATACTCTACCTAGGGCGACAGCTTAAGACTCTGTCTCAAAAAAAAAAAAAAAAAAAAAAGTCACTACCCAGGTGCCTCCACCCTCCAAGCCCGGAGTCTGATTTAATGGGCTGTTTGAAATGGGTAGCCGGGATTAAGACCCGCTTGTCTGTGTCTACTGTTTAGGACCCTCCTCTTCTGTACATAAGATAAATCCTCCCTTTTACCTGAGATTGTAGAGCTTTTTCTAGATGCTTCCGCCTTGTCACATAGCACCGTGTATTACAGTCCGGTTTACTTTTGGGTAACCCTTGTGGATTAGAGCCCAGAGCTCCTAGCTCACTTCATTCCATGTCTTCGTGTCCTGTGTGAGAACCCCCTAGACAGGTTTTCCCAAAGCACACCCACCCTTCAGAGGGTCTGTGTGGAATCTGGGGGATGGCAGGTTTGAGACCAGGTGGGAAGGAAGGACGAGGTTCTCCTGGTGTGGATCAAGTCTCCAAAGTATCCCGCCCCAACCTACTGCTCTGGTGGCAGGTGTGACTCTGTCTCGCTGGGAGTTGTTCTGTCGCCAAGTCCTACCATTTCTCTCTCCACCACGCTTCCCAGTTGCACACCTGTGTATTTCCCCTCTCTCACGTCTTGGGGCGCCGTGAGCTTCACCTCTCCAGCACCTGCAGTCATGTGCCTTCATCAGAAACCTACCTGGCCTTCTACCTGCTTCTTGAGTGTAAGTAAGACCAATCAGGGGCTCTGAGGTCTTCCACTCATGTACCTAACAGCCCTCTCTTCCCACCCACCAGGTCAAGTACCGTCTTGCCTCCCGCCTCTACGGTTTTCCTGTTCCCCCTCCCTTCCACCAAACCATAAGCAAGGAACAAAACACACTTTGCTTAGAAATCCCCAAGGAAGGCTCTTTCTGCGCAGGTGTTTATCACCTCTTCCCAAGCTGTTTGTGTAATCATCGAGCATTTGTCTTTGTTATTTTTCTTGGTGTATTTTTGCTTTTGATTTTTTTTGTTCAGTGCAACCAAAACTGGATTTGAAACAAGAAGATTTTACTAGCTGTTGTGCTCAGTCCCCTCAGCTCGGTGACCCTCGCTGTTTCTGACTCCAAAGTGGAGATACCCTGAGTGTGTTCACCTGCTGGGGTGCCCACCCCACTCAGGGTCCTGGGATGGCAGCAGATGAAGCACATGGACTGTGCTTTGTGAGTTCTATGCTGCCTGGCAAATGCCAGACAGTTATAATTATTGTGATTGTTTTCTGCCACCCAACTGCACTCCACTAGTTCTACCTACAGCTTTCTACCAATCAATCCTTCCTCAGAATCGCTTTAAGCGGTTTTGCAAGGATGATGATACAAAATGTTTATGTCCTACCTTTGTTCCATTATTATTCTAACAGTATGTACTTCATTTCATTTCTCCAACAAGCTTCAAGTCATTTGCAAGTTCTTTATACATCCTCTCTCAAATCCATTTAAAACTCTGCAGCTGGGACCCGTGAAGCTGCTGTCCCCAGACCAGGGGCTTGGAGGAATGAGAATCCAGACTCTGAGTCCTTCCCAGCAGTAGGACAAGTAGCAACTTGGGATCCCCAAAAGAAAAACGCCGCCTGAGGCAGCCAGCCTCCCGCCCCCATGCCTCCTTCAGCTCTGCCGAAGGGAGTCAGAATAATGTTTGGGATTGGCAAAGCAACTTCTCTCCTGGGAGTTCACAGCGCCCAGGCATTCCCTCAATGTTCACAGTGCGCCTGCAGAGCAGGTGGGCGGCAGCGATTGCAAGTCCCTTTCTTCCGCACTTACCGAAGAGCTTCCGCCTTCAGAAGCTCACACAAATGACTGAGCCACTTTGGTTATAAGATTATGATTGGCCCGTCACCCCAACCCCATTAACACTATTAAGACAACCATTGTCCTTCTTAAAATCTGTGCAGCCAAATGTGTGCCCAGTTAAAAAAAGAACGTAAAGGCTGTCCCGGATGGGCTGCGTGGGAGACCGGACATTGGGTACGAGTTCCTTTGTTTGGCTTTGGAAAACTTCCATAGGACAAATAGGACTAAATGGGTCCTTTTTCTTTCCTTGCCCCTTTTACAACCTCTTACTGCACACACAGCCCTTGGGATCTCCACTCCGCTGTCCTGGTGGGCATCCAAACATTCCTCTGCGTCCCCTCATCCTCGGCACCACAGAGTTACATACAAGTGGACAACCAAGCCCAAGGTCTAGCTATGGAGTTAGGGGCACCCTTGGGCTCTGCATGTCTGTACCCCTGCCTGTCCTCCTCCAGATTCCGCTGTGACATCTTGTCTGGGTCACACTCACACCAAGGCCACAGGCTGCAGACTTTTACTGAACCCTCCATCGCAAATTCTTTGTCCCTGGTCCCCTCTGCTTGATAAATGGATTCACAAATGGACAGGTTTTTTTTTTTGTTTGTTTTGTTTTTTGAGTTTCACTTTGTCACTCTTGGTAGAGTGCTGTGGCATCACAGCTCACAGCAACCTCAAATTCTTGGGTTCAAGCAATTCTCTTGCCTCAGCCTCCTGAGTACCTGGGGCTACAAGCAGCTGCAACAACACCTAGCTATTTTTTTTTTTTTTTGAGACACAATCTCACTTTATCACCCTCAGTAGAGTGCGATGGCATCACAGCTCACAGCAACCTCCAGCTCCTGGGCTTAGGGCGATTCTCTTGCCTCAACCTCCCGAGTTGCTGAGACTACAGACACCCACCACAACTCTTGGCTATTTTTGTTGCAGTTGCCACTGGTGTTTTAGCTGGCTGGGGCCAGGTTTGAACCCGTCACTCTCAGTATATGGGACTGGCGCCCTACACATTGAGCCACAGGTGCCACCCACAAATGGACAGTTTTTTAAGTTCACCAGATAGGAGAATAGAAGGGAAAGTAGGACCTAGAATTTGGAAAGTACTTTGCCAAGCACCTCGCTGGCTACTGTTCATACGTATATACACTGTGACATTGTGTGATTATCATGATATCCTACAAAGGATAATTAATGTCCTTATTTTATGTTAATGGCATTAATGTCCATGTTTTATATTTCTCTGACCAAAATCCCAGGAGCTTACACAACAGTTTATTCCCCCCTTTGAGGGGGGATTCATTATCCTTTGCCATTTTGCAACCACCCTGTCTGGACCCTGCGGCCATCCCAGCCACCACAGTCTGGATGGCCACACACAAACATTCATTCCCCTGCCTTAGTAGAATGGCCCTGCTCAAGTTCCACTGGCCAGAATATTCACACGGCTCCGTGTAATTCACTGCAAGGGGATGGGAAATTTATAAAGCCGATGGGATATTCAGCAAGCGGCTGGGGCTGTGCCAGGGTAGAACCATAGAGGTTAGTGGCTGCACCCTTCAAACGCGCACATTGCTTTTTCAATGATCGTGCAAAAGCCCAGTGCATGATTTGACCACACCTGACTCGCCCGGGCCTCTGTGTTGGATGTTTCACTGAGCTTCCATCGTTTCCTATTCTCTGCTCAGGACACTGAAGGTGGAGGCCGAGAGAGTGTCCACAGGTTCAGAGAGAAGATTGGACACATTCCCAAATAAATGCCATTGAATAAAAGGCAAATTCGAGTGAATGGCACAGAAAAACTACCAAGTGCTTTGGGACTGCGGAGGAAACATTCATTTCCTGTGTAGGAGTCAGGAAAGGACTTTGAGGAGATTTACACATTTCAGTTGGGCTTTAGAGATTGTTAGTATCGCCCCACAGGTGAAGGGAAGGGAGGGCAAAGGCAGCAGCACTCAGGGGGTGTTCCGGTGCACGGCTCAGGCGTGGGTGCAGGAGGGGAAGGTGGGAGACAGGAAGGCAGGAGATGCAGGGACTCAGACAGAACGACGAGGGCTGTCAGCTCCACGCTGGGGAGGGTAGATGTTCTGGGGAGGGCTCTGAGCACAGGACGCCATGGCAGGGTCTATTCTAGACTTGCCTAGAGATGGCAGAACTCAAGAGTATTAACAGGAGATATCTTTCTTCTTCCTCCCTTTGGGGGTTCCTAGTCTTCATGAACATGTTTATTTTTCTTTCAACCCAGGGTTTGCAATCAAACATGATTTTGATCTGCCTAAACACACACATCACAGAAGCAAAGTTTGAGTTTTATCCAAAGAAGCCTGCAATCGGTATTCACACGCCCTCAGCTTTGGGGGAGTTTCTTTTCTCTCTCTCTCTGAAATAAACTTACTTGTAAAACACTGCAAGCTCCGGACAAAGACCAGGAAAAGAACCCAGCCCCACGCTGCAGTGTGGTTCTGTTACGGGTCCACTTTGAATCGTGCTGGATTTGAACCCCAGGTTATGACTAAAGGCCACTTACCACCTACCTGCTGTGTGTTTTGGCCGAGTCACTTACCCTCTCTGCGACTGAGGTTCTTGGTTTAGAAGGAAACAGTATTTACTCTCTGTATCTTCTTTGAGCAAATATTGATCAAGGACTTCCTTCAGACTAGAACATATACCAATCATCCGTGACCTCAGAACAAACATTTTATCTACTCGCAATGAAAGAAGGCAGGGAAGCAAATGGGTGAATATGAGTTGCACACCTACTATGCGCCAGGACATCTGCGTGAGGCTTCGCATGTGGCTGTCAATGCTAACGTGACTCCTGGCAGGTGAAGATTTTCCCATTGTGCAATGAGGAAGAGCCAGGGAACAACCAGGGCGACGCGGGCAGTGGCACACCTGCACCGGAACACGTGTGCTGCAGACCCGGGGCCCTCCCCATTGGCACAGCTGCACCGGAACACGTGCGCGCTGCAGACCCCGGGCCCTCCCCATTGGCACAGCCGCACCGGAACACGTGCGCGCTGCAGACCCGGGGCCCTCCCCATTGGCACAGCCGCACCGGAACACGTGCGCGCTGCAGACCCGGGGCCCTCCCCATTGGCACAGCTGCACCGGAACACGTGCGCGCTGCAGACCCGGGGCCCTCCCCATTCTACCCGACGCCGGTACAGAGTGTGGGTAACGAAACCTGCACTGGCTGTACAGTATTTTCCTCCTAAAGCCTTCAGGGCTGTCCCCAGCCTCGCGCTGTCCATTTGATGGAAGAAAGAACCATTACTTGGCTTTCCTGACATACTTGTCTGGGTCCCATTCAGCTCCCACGGATCTATTTCCCTCGCCTCATTTTGGGCTCCAGGCCGCCTTCCCACCTTCAGGTGCCTCCCGCCCTCCCCCTAGACTGGCTGCTTCCACCAGCCTCCCTGGAGGCGTCCCCAGAACCACATTTGGTCCCTCCCCCTTAATTGTTCACAATTACCCAACTTCCCAGTCTTACAATAAGCAAAGAAAAGGGTGGCATTTTCTAAGACATATGTGTTTAGCGTCGCTGGCAGACTTGTAAACTTATTAGTGCCTCTGCATACCATGTAATTAAGATCAAATTAGCCCAGAGTTTAAGATAGTGCCTGCTGCTATGTACTGCAGAAAATGCCAAGGGAAAACATTTGCCTTTTGTACAGATACGGCTCAGCCCCCTCTCCCCGAAATTCCCACGCTCTCCGCGCCACCCGGGTTTGCTTGGATGGATGAGGAGGGTTCCCTCTGCTGAGACACTTCGTTTTAGAGATTGTGCCACCAATCGTGGAAACACATTTCAGGACACGCATTGTCATCCCCACCCGCAGAAGGGGCCTGAGATGCCAGGTCAGTAGACAGGAGTCCGGGAAGGGCTCAGATCAGCTTCTCATCTTGGTGAGACTAGAACGAAAATAGCTCGAGGGTGGTGCTTCAGAAGGAGGGTGCGGGACGCTGGTGGCTTTGGTCGGTACCTGGCAGCGTGAATGAACCAGGGGCACAGGGATGCACGCACTGGGGGAGGCTCCTGGGGACTGTGGGACAGGGGAGGGGTGGTCCCGCACGTGTATGAACTGCCCGCTGTCAGCCTCGGAGTTTAATAAGCTCGTCTCTGTCCTTAGAGAGCTGAAAGTCTAGTGGGGACTGGCAGGGAGGGGGTGGGGGACAGAAAGGCATGGGGAGACAGCAGTGTGGTAGGACAAGTGCCTGTGACCACAACATCCCAGCCCTCCCAGGACAGGGAGGCACAGAGGGAAGGGAGAGACGATCAACAGAGAAGTGACAGGAAGGGAGGCTGGAGAGCAAGCAGAGGGGGACGGGGGCGCAGGAGGTGTCGGGAAGGAGGAAGGCTGCGGCCCCTCTCTCCTCCGCTCTCGGCACGTCCGCTCTGCCACGCCGGTGTTCACGGTGCCATCCTCGGTCGGTCGTGGGCCTTCCCCACACCTTCCATGCGGGGTGACAGGCCTCGGCCGCACCACCTGGGCCCCAGGACAGCCCGGGCCCCCAAATGGAGTCTCCTCCCTTCCTACACCCTCTGCTAGGTCACACACTGCCACTGCGTCACAGTGTTTTAGGGACACTTTGTGCCTTCATGGTAAGGACCCTGGCCTCCGGGTTCTGGCTTCATGTCCCTCCTTTGCCACCTCCTGGCCCTGGAAGAGTGTCCAGCATGGAATGAATGAGTGGATGGAGGCAGGGCTGTGCGCTAGCTGGGCTGCCTGGAGCAGCTGATCACTCGGAGCCGCAGCCTCCTCCCTGCCAAGCGCGGTAATAATAGCGCCTGCTGCACAGAGGTGCTGGCAGAGCCACCCGCCACGCCAAATGCTCACCCGGGCCGTTCCTCTGGGTCCGGAACTGCACAGAAGGAGGGGAGCGTCCCCTCCACCTCCTGCGGCTCAGCCTGTCTGTGGTTCTCTCTGAGAGGCGCCTCCCTCAGAACCATCTGGAACAAGGGCTGAGGAGTTAAAGCTGTCATGGAAGGAGCTCTCCTGGCCCTACTCCAGGAAGACTAAAAAGGACTCTTTAGGAGGGAATCCCATGACCTTGTATTTCTGCAAGCGCCCCAGGTGACTATCCCCCCACGCTCACGTATTAGAGCATCGTATTAAGGTTTTAGGTGAGAGAGTCAAAGATAAAATGGACACATAAATATAACAGTCCACAGCTGAAGACATCAGAGGGGGGCTTCAGAATGAAATGTGGACCCTCCACCATTGAATGTACAGTGTAAGGAAAGACCCCAGCTCTGCAAGGCAGGTGGACAGTCTCACACCCGGCTCCGGAGCTCCCTGGGAGGTGAACCATCCTGGCTAAGCCTCTTGGTGCTGGACAGTGATGACCAGAGGGCATTAGCCTCGCTAAGGCTAACAAATAAATTACTGGACTGTTCTGCATTTAACACAAATCAGCAAGAAACAATGTGAGAAAGAATGAAGGTGTGAGCAACAGCGACAGAGAGGCTGAGGCCCAGGTTCAGGAACGATGCATTGAGTTTGGGGAAACAGGTCGGCAGACATCCTACGGCTTCCCCAACCCACAGCAAGGGTCTCTACACACACGGCACTAACTCTAAGTACACCTGTGTCCTTTCTCCAGCAAAAAAGTAAGAAAATACTTATAACCTTTCTTTCAGGTTTGTTCGTATTCTCTTCTTCTCTTCTCCAACTCCAAGTTCAGTAGATTATGTGTCCCACTGCCTGAGTTCAATGATGTTTGTCAAATCGGTCCCTGCTTCTGTGTCCCCATCACCGCTCCTCTGTTTCAAGAATGAGCCACCATTGCTTCCTAACTAGTCTCTGTCCATATTCTTTCCTGATCCGCAAACCAGCTCTCTCGCTGGTGCCAAATCTCGCTCTCCAATGAAACTTTAGCGAAACATGAGGACCACGTGAGTGAGCTACCTCGGAAGATCCTCCAGCGTCAGCCAAGGCTTCAGGTGACTCAGCCGCTCCTGACTTCTGCACCACAATCGCGTGAGAGACTTCCAGGCTGGCACCAATGCTGGAGGCCAACTGCTCCAAACTCTCAACGCCCAACAAGGAGTGTGATATCACAAACGTTTCAACCACTGTTTGAAGCTGCTAAGTTTGGGAGTAATTTATTAAGCTGGAATACACAACCAAGACAGGCCAAAACATGCATATTTTTTAAAAACTTCTAGATGTGGTTGCACAGCCGTGGTTGAGAGTGGGCAAAGCATTTTGTTCCTATCCCTGTACAGATAGTGTTTCGTATCAGTGACACTCCTTGTTCACCTCTCCACTGCTCAACTGAAGTGTAGTTGATTTGGGTGACTTTGATACTCAGAAGAGCGTCTGTCAGAATGAGTCGTCCCTGAGTATTTGTTGACTTGGAATGATCCTTCCAACAAACACAAAGATTAGGACTTACTTTTGCCACCGGACAGCTGGATCCTTTCAACATATCTTTTCAATTCAATATACAGTATTTTTTAAAAGTCAACTTGGACTCATTTTAGAGTTGCAAGGAAAAGGAGGATGAGTCCTTGTAACCAGGTACTCAGTCATACCGGAAAGACATGAGACATCAGAGACACTCGGGGACCTATGCCAGGTTGGCGAGGGAGCCTCGGATGAGTGATCACCTCAGCTTGGGAGGGGCTGAGATGTTTCTAAGAGTAAGCAATGCTTGAGCCTTGTCCCAAAGAGCATCCAGGAGTTTGCCAGGTGGACCCAGAGGGAAAAGGTTTTGGGGGAAGACAGAAGAACCACGTGCATGAGTACAGCAGCTTGGAACCACATGGCATGTTGACGGAGAATGGCAGGAGGGCGGGAGACCAGTGCCATGGTGAGCATGTTGTGTGTACCCTGCAGGGAGTGGGACTGAAGCACGGCACAGTTTGCAGTTTTAGAGACAGATCTTTGGTTGCAGTGTAGACAACAGATTATAACATGTCACTGAAGATCAGAGCCAGCTGGAGAAGGGGAAGGTTTTGTAATAATCCAGGTAGGAAGGAGGAGGACACAGGTATGAACAGAATCCACCTGCAGGGAGAGAATAAAGTGGAAGGACTGGGATCTAAAGCTTCTCCACCTTCTGCCATACAAAGGATGGGGGAAGGAAGGTGAGTAAGACACACATTATACACATAATGTGTTCTTTTCAAATGTACCTCCTTGGAGCCAGGAAAAGATGGAAAAGTAAAACCGAGGCGCTGGGATTCAGAAGGCAACCCAGCACACATTGCTAGTGTCACTTGGGAACCAACAGGCAGCTCGCAATTTCCATCTATTATCTTGGGTGAAAATACATTTTTAGCAGAAAAGAATGATCCTGAAACACGAGTGTGAAATAAATGAGCACATGAAGCCAAGTTGCCCAAAACTCCCCAGCAGAGCACTTTCCTCGGATAGCAGCTTTCAGGGTGACACTGCCAGCAGCCCGCAGCTGTAGCAAAGATCTGTGCTTCTGCCACTGTGAGATTTGCAATGGGAAAGAAACTCCACTGAGCTGAGGAATGCATCTGAAAGTCTGCAGCTTGCCGGTGCCTAAGAGCATGAACAGATGTCCGCCGGATGCACCCAAAGCCCTAGGTGCATAGTGGAATGTACATATGCACCACTTTCTTGCTTCCACAGTGGAGAAAATATTCCAGATATACGTCAAGGAGCTTTGTGCCTCTACCCAGCTGACTTCTCTCCCATGGAGTATGGACCCCACGTTGGCGGGTACTTGGACTTCTCTAGCATTCGGAAGGTTCTTACTGACCTCATCTCTAAGACTGACCCAGCTAACCGGCCTCTGATGTGCTCCCAGCCACGCAAGGCTTCTGTTTGCTGGTGTTAATCCTGCATCCCGGGAACTCTTCTGGGACACTTACCTGATCATCTCTACCTGGCCTACCGGTCCTACTGATAAAGGCCCTGGCTCACCTTTCTGACTGCCCATCCATCTTTAGATTCATCTCCAAGTTGACTCTTTGGTCTTGGATCCCACCCATTTCCCCTTTTGGCAGTGAGACGATGTCTTGGTCCATTTCAGGCTGCTGTACCAAAACAAAATACTGGGTGGCTTAGAACAACAAAAACTTCTTTCTCATGGTTTGGAGGCTGGGAAGTCCACTATCAAGGAACTGCCAAGTTCAGTGTCTGGTGAGGGCCCATCTCTCCTGATTCATCAATGGCATCTTCTCACCATGTCCTTGCTAGGTGGGACATGAGAACTCTGGTCTCTTCGGCTCCTGATGAAGCACTAGTCCCATCACGAGGGTTCCGCCTCCACGACCCGATCACCCATGTGGTCTGCTGGCCACAATAACTCAACACAATCAGAGGCACACAGCATTCTCCTGGCTCCAGGCACCTCCTGCTTTGTTCATTCTTCAGGGTGACCTTCAGCTTGGTGCACCCCCTGCCCAATTTCCTTGTACAATCACAGCATCCTGTGGCCAGCTGTCCTTACCGTCTCCCAGGTGGATCTCCTTGTCATTTTCTCTCCTGGGCTGTATTAGCTGGGGTTGCCATAACAAATTACTGCTGACTGGGGGGCTTGAACCACAGACATTTATCTCCTTACAGTCCTAAGACTGCAAGTCCAAGGTTGAGGTGTCGCAAGGTTGGTTTCTCCAAGGCCTCTCCCCTTGGCTTGCAGGTGGCCGTCTTCTCCCTGTGTCCTCGCATGGCTGTCCCCCTCTGTGTGTCTGTGCCCTCTCCTCTTCTTATGAGGACACCAGCCAGATTGGGTTAGGACCTATTCCCAATACTCTAACTTCATTACCCTTAATAGACCCTGTCTCCAAATCACATCCTGAGGAATGGGGGTCGCATGACACAGGGGCGCTGTGGTAGCCTCCCGACTTCTGTCTCGGTCTCTTTCCTCGCCCCCTGCTGCCCCCCCACGCCACTGCTTCTGCAGTCTTCCTCATGCACATCTCAGAAGTCACTGCCCTCCCACTCAGCACTCTATGGAAACATTTCCACCTCCCTGGCTCAGAACCCAAGGACCTCTGTCCTCCAGCTCCAAGCAGCTTCCTCTGGAGCTCCGACCCCCACTGACTCTGCCCTCTGACCAAGTCAAGTGACCCATCTTGGCATGGATATCCTGGACTTCCCTGCCCCTTGTGTTTGCCCTGCTGTGTTCTCCATCAGGAATGTTCTCTCCACATCTTTATCTTTTCTTTCTTTCTTTTTTTTTTTTTTTTGAGACAGAGTCTCAAGCTGTCACCCTGGATAGAGTGCTGTGGCATCACAGCTCACAGCAACCTCCAATTCCTGGGCTCAAGCGAGTCTCCTGCCTCCGCCTCCCAAGTAGCTGGGACTACAGGCACC
>CAUYON010204764.1:0-18991 GCA_963573935.1 Arctocebus calabarensis | reverse complement strand
GAAAGAAAGCACATCAACAATCTAATGAATCATCTTTAAAAAATGAAAAATAAAGAGCAAGCCAATCCCAAAACCAGAAGAATAAAAGAAATAACCAAAATTAAATCATAAATAAATGAATTTGAAAACAAAAGAATTATTCAGAATATCACTGAAACAAAAAGTTGATTATTTGAAAAGATAAATATAATCAACAAACCTTTGACCAGATTAACTAGAAACAAAAAAAAAATCTCTAATAACTTCAATATGAAATGAAAAAGGGGAAATAATGACAGATGTCACTGAGACACAAGAGATTTTCTCTGACTACTACAAGAAATTTTATGCCCAGAAATTTGACAATGTGGAGAAAATAGACCAAAACCTGGAATCACATTATCTTCTTATACTTAACTCGGAAGAAATAGATCTCTTGAACTGATCAATATCAAGGACTGAGATTGAAGAAACAATACAAAATCTTCCAAAGTAAATAGGCCTGGACCAGAATGCTTCACATCAGAATTCTATTAAACCTTCAAAGGTGAGTTCATACCTAGGGTGCAGAACCTGTTTCAAAACATTGAGAAAGGAGGAAGCAAATATCACCCTGATACCAAAACCAAGAAAGGCCCCAACTAAAAAGAATTATAGACAAATTTCTCTAATGAATATTGATGCACAAATACTCATTGGAATCTTAGCCAATAGATTATAGCTACACATTAAAAAAATTATACATCATGATCAAGAAGGCTTCATCCCAGGATACAAGGTTGGTTTAATATATGCAAATACACAAATGTAATTACCATACTAATATAAGCAAAAATAAAGACCATATCATTCTTTCAATAGATGCAGAAAAAGCATTTGATAAAATTCAGCATCCTTTTCTAACAAGAACACTTAAAAATAAAGGTATAAATGGCATACTGCTTACTGATTGAAGCCATCTAAGAAAATCTACACCTAATATCATACTGAATGGAGTAAAACTGAAAGCTTTTCCACTCAGAACTGGAAAGGAAGATAAGGATGTCTTCTATCATCACTACCATTCAACATAGTGCTAGAAGTTCTAGCCAATGCAATCAGGCAAGAGAAGGTAATAAACAGCATCCAAATGGGTGCAGAGGAGGTCAAACTCTCACTCTTTGCCAATGATATGATCTTATACTTACCAGAGACTCAACCACAAGACTCCTGGAAGTGATCAAGAAATATTGTAACATCTCAAAGTATAAAATCAGTAGCTTTTGCATACATTAATAATAGCCAAGTTGAGAGGCTAATCAATGATACAATTCCCTTCACAGTAGCTTCATAGAAAATGAAATACCTAGGAATACGCCTAACAAAAGAGGTGAAGACCCTCTACAAAGAGAATTATGGAACCCTAAGAAAAGAAATAGCAGAAGACATCAATGAGTGGAAGAATATGTCATGCTCTTGGCCGGGAAGAATCAACATTGTTAAAATATCTATACTACTCAAAGCAATCTACAGATGCAATGCAATCTCCATTAAAATACCACCATCATACTTTAAAAAACTGGGAAAAAAATAGTTCATTGTTTTGTTTGGAACCAGAAAAAAAAAAAAAAACCCATGTAGCCAAGGCAATTCTTAGTAATAAAAACAATGCTGGAGGCATCACTCTACCAGACTTTAGGTTATATTACAAGTCCACAGTGATCCAAACAGCACAAAAAATATTGATATTGACACAAAAGTAGGGACATAAATATATGAAACTGAATAGAAAACCAAGAGATACCAGTCTCTTATAGCCATCCAACCTTTGATAAAAAAAACAAAGGCATATACTGAGGAAAAGAACCCCTATTCAATAAATGGTACTGGAAGAATTGGATAATCACATGGAAAGATTGAAGTTGGACCTGGCTGCACCTTTCACTACTTACAAAAATTGACTCAAGATGCAAAAAGATTTAAATCTAAGACATGAAGCAATAAAAATCCTAGAGGAAAGTATGGGAAAAACTCTTGAGGATGTCAGCCTAGGGAAAGATTTTATGAAGAAGACTTTCATACCAGTCACAAGAATAACAAAAATAAACAAATGGCACTTAATTAAACTAAAAAGGTTTTGCACAGCTAAGGACACAGCAATTAAAGCAAATAGATAACCTTTAGAATGGAAAATGATATTTGCATATTACAAATCTGACAAAGGCTTGATTACTAGGATCTACAGAGAATTCAAATTAATCAACAAAAAAAGTGAGCAAACAATCCCATTTAACACTGGGCAAGAAACATGAACAGAACCTTCTCCGAGGAAGACAAAAATATGTCTATAACAAACATGAAAAATTGCTCATTGTCCCTAATCATCAGAGAAATGCAAATCAAAACCACTCGAGATATCCCTTAACCCGAGTAAGAGTAGCCCCCATCACAAAGTCTCAAAGTTGCAGATGTTGGCACAGGTGTGGAGAGAGCGGAACACTTTTACAGTCTTGGTGAGCTTGCAAAAAAATCCAGTCTCTTTGGAAAGAAGTATGGAAAGTCTCAAAGAACTCAAATTAGACTTCCCATTTGACCTCATAATCCTACTGGTAGGCATCTACTCAGAAGAAAAAAAAATCATTTTATCATAAAGACATTTGCTCTAGAATGTTTATCACAGCTAAATTTGCAATCATCAAGATGTGGAAACAACCTGAATGCCCATCAACTCAGGAATGAATTAACAGGCTGTGGTATATAAACCATAGAGTATTATTCAGCAGTAAGAAGAAATGGTGACTATCTTTTGTATTAACCTGAAAGAGTTGAAACACAGTGTTCTTAATAAGTTATCACAAGGATGAAAAAGCAAGTATCCAATGTACTCAATTTTATTTTGAAGTCAATAGATGATCTAACACCCACGTAGGAGGAAAAATTTAATTCTATTCAAGTTGGGGGAGGAGGAACAAGGGAAGGAAGACAGAAGGAGGGGATTGGTGTGCTCCCAATTAACAGGCACAATGTTAGGGTGTATGGCACACCTTCTGGGTGTGGGACACAATTACAAGAGGGATTCTACCTGACAAATTCAAAAATCATGACCTGTTTGTTTGTACTCTCACAATAAATAACTTCAAATTTTTTTTTAAAAGTGCAGAGTCCAGGATCAAACCACCACCCAAGTGATTTAGACTCTAGGGCATGGGGACAATAAAGTTTAATGAAATTTTCCTGCTGGTCCTTACACCTAGGATAGTTTGAAAGCCATCGTTTGGAAATTAAGATAAAGTATCCTCATTCCAATTAAAAAAAAAAACATTTAACTTGCAGGATTTTTAAAAAATACCTTTTTAAGTACCTAAATGAACTCAATATTAGATAAACCAAGGCAGTTCAACCAATTGCCCCTTGGTCAAATGAACAGAATTATTTCTATAGAATTTATTAGTGACCTGTCTTTATTAACATATTCAGTGGAGAGTGAATAATAAATTTGAATAATTCTATCTCTCTCTTTACCCCCCAACATACCCAGATTCCATTATTTTTACTATTAGAGATTTTAGTTCTGATTCATCCAAAAAAAATTCTTCTATTTTTATTTTCCATTCCCCTATGCAAACCTTATATTTAAAAAATTATTTCAAAGTGAGAGATAAAATGTTGCATTGTAAGTTAGAACTCAAGTGCATTAAAGGGCATTAGTTTTTGTCTGGATACTTCTGTTCAAATGACCTTCCTTGTCACTTGTCTGCTCAGTTTCCCCAGGGTGGTACCTTCCTCCTGTCTTCCAACCCTCTGTATCCGAGCAAGTGAAGTCATGAGCATTTTGACCTTTCCTCTGGTTTGGCTTCTACTGGCATTCTTCTTGCCCCCATCACCCACTTCATTTTTATTTGCAAAAAACCTTATTCTACTTGCATACATTAGAATTTTGCCAGTTTCTAGGAATCTACTTTCTATACTTATAAGTGTTTGTTTTTCAAGACTCTTTAGCCTCATTTATTCTCCCTCTGAGCCTGAGCAAAGTTGTATCAACTATTGAGGGGGCATTTGAAGTTGCTTCAGAGAGTTTTAAGTTTTGCCTCTGCTGTGCTTTTTAGAGAGGGACCGTTTAAGTGTTCAATCTTTTTATTTAGGCCGTTGCTACATGAAGGAATTGTTGAGTAATTAGCTTTAGGAATTTGCTTATCAGGGTGGTGCCTGTGGCTCAGTGTGTAGGGCGCTGGCCCCATATACTGAGGGTGGTGGGTTTGAATCCAGCCCCAGCCAAAGTGCAATAAAAACACAGCCAGGCATTGTGGCAGGTGCTTGTAGTCCCAGTTACTCAGGAGGCTGAGGCAAGAGAATCACCTAAGCCCAAGAGCTGGAGGTTGCTGTGAGCTGTGATGCCACAGCACTCTACTGAGGGCAACAAAGTGAGACTCTGCCTCTAAAAATAAAATAAAATAAAATAAAATAAAATAAGAAGTTTGCATATCAGAACCTGGGAAGCCCGAAGAGCTGTCAGTATCATCTAAAACAACTCCCCCTGGATAGGTGTGTGTGTGCATGCAAATGTGCACGTGAGTGTGCAGAGAGAAGGATTGTGACCATGAGAGAAAAAGAACATCTACTTTATGCAAAGCACAGTGATGAGGAAGTTGATGATAACTGTAAAAAAACCTGTGTTTTCCAAGGGCTTGGCAGTGTAAGGTAGAAAGGGCAGAAACACTGAGAGGGATCTGGAGGAAGAGGCTCAGGTAGAACTGCTAGTGGGTTGACAACACCTGCATGGAAGCATGGGAGGAGCCAAGTGTTTAAGGTCAAATGAACTTGATTTCAAATCCCAGTTCAGCTCTTGTGTGATGTCAGCCATGGGTTAACATTCGCTGAGCCTCACGTTCTAAGTCTCTAGAGCATGGTAGCACTTAACTTCTAGTTTGCAATAAGGAGTAGAGATAAAGTAGGTAATATGCATAGTACATGGTAGGGCCTTAAAAAATGAGAGCTATTATTATGGAAATAATCAGCAGCTCAAAGTTTGCAAATTGAGCTCTCTGTAACTGCACCTGGAATATAAAATCAACAGTCCCTGAACCCAGAGGCCAACTGATTTTTATTCCAAGAGGTTGATTCCAAATCAGAATGTGGTTTTTAGGACTAGGTCCATTTTCAATTTCATTTAAGCCCTACGGGCTGTGTTACAGGCTCTGAGGTCAGCAAAGCATGTGAAAACAAAGGGCTAACTAAAAACCCTATACTTTAAAATCAGCTAAGGTAATCACATCAAAAGAAACACCAAAATAATTTTCCCTGTTCAGAAAGGTTTTCCCTAAAAAACTGAAAATAGAAATACCATAGGATCCAACAGTCTCACTACTGGGTACCTAGTCAAAGTAATTGAAATCAGTATGCTGAAGAGCTGTCTGCATGCCCCTGTTCATTGCAGCATTATTTACAATAGCCATGATACAGAAATGACCCCAAGTGTTCATCAAAGGATTAATGAATTTTTTTAATGTGGTATATAAGTACAATTAAATACTATTTAGCACTGTAAATTCTGTCCTCTAGAACAACATGAATGAACCTGGAGGACTTTATGTTAAGTGAAATAAGCCAGGTACAGAAGGAAAAATACTGCAAGATCTCACTTACATGTAGACTCTAAAATAGTTGACCTCACAGAGAGCAGAGAGTAGAATGGTGGTCAGCAGGGGCTGGGGCGGAGGGGAGTGGACAGAGAAAGGGGAGATGTCGTATAATGGACACAAAGTGGTAGCTAAACAAGAATAATTTCTGGGGTTCTACTGCACCGCAGGTGACTATAGTTAATAATGTAATATGGAATTTTCAAAATTGCAAAGAGGGTTTTAAATCTTTTCAGCACAAAGAACTGATACATATTTGAGGTGCTAGATATGCCAATTAGCCAGATTTTATCAGTGCACAGTGCACATATACATGTATTGAAATAACATACTATGTCCCACAAATATATATAGTTATTATTTGTCCATCGAAATAAAACCCTAAATAAGAGAAGTTTTGACATCTATTGCACGTTTTAAAAGGTTAGATCCATATGTGCTTCTATAAATGAATATCCATGACATATTGACGTGTGAAAAATTATAATGAACACCTGAAGTTTTTTTGTTTCACAAATCCATTCCCTCAACCTCTGATAATACAATATCTCCTTTCTGTTAATGAAGCTTCTCTGGCCAAGGGGCAAGCTCAAGGCCAAAGCTAGGAAAGCTGACACTTTCCTGGGGGTTCAAAAGCCCCTTAATGTAAGCATGAAGGGGTGGAGCTTATGTAGCCCATGACGGGGCCCTGAAGAAGATCCTTGTGTTCCTATAAGGGCTCTGATTTCTATCCTTTAAAAATCTTGGGAGGCTGCGGCAAGAGAATTGCTTGAGCTCAAAAGTTTGAGGTTGCTATGAGCTGTGATGCCACGGCACTCTAACGAGGACAATCTAGTGAGACTTTGTCTCAAAAACAAACAAACAAAAAAAAAACCTTACCTTGTGAGACCAGTCGGAGAAAGAGTGAGAGGCGGGTGTTGTGGGTGGTGTCAGCTCACTTGAGAGGCTGAGGCAAGAGGATTGCTTAAGCCCCAGAATTTGAGGGTGCTATGAGCTTTGAGGAAGGTGTGAGCTATGATGCCGTAGCACTCCACCCTGGGTAACAAAATGAGAGTCTGCCTCAAAAAAAAAAAAAAAAGAAAAAGAAAAAAAATCTTACCTTGCTCTGCAATCATTGCTTCAGTTCTTCCCTAGGGAAGAAATACTCATTAGTACATCAATGGGCCTTCTTTTGTGTCCTCTACAGAGATAATATTTTAAAATATTTTCCAATAAATTATTTTTCCATGTAAGTTACCCACATAAGTTCTGTTTCTTCCAAAGAACTCTAAAGCATAGTGATAACCCTAATTCATAAAGCCAAATCAATGTATAATCTCCACATATCGGTTTATGATTTCCTCAAAGCTCACAGCAACCTCAAATTCTGGGGCTCAAGCAATATGTATTCCCAAATATGTACATTCTCATATGTATACATATTTGAGATATGTATACATATGAGAATGCATATTTTTAATTTATTGACTTTATGAATGTTTGCACTAAAATGTTCTTACGACATGCATTATTTTTGTAAATAAAAAGCTCTAATAAATTAAAAAGAGATTTACATAACCAGGAGTGTACTCTGAGGTGGACTTAAACTTCATTTGAATCCTCTTTGCAAAATAGGAGCAGTTTTTACTTGGATTTGGGGGCATTTATAGCAAATTGTCACAAGGCCCTGAAGGAAGTGGGCTTAGTACCACCGGAGGGGGAGTACTCAAATGGGAAGTTCAAGGATATGAGCATCACATAACCTAGGTGAGATCAGTTTGAATTCTTTCCACATCCACAGTCCATGGACATCCCAAACCCTCCTTGTGAGTCCTGCAAATTTTCCACAAAGCAAATATTTCATTTTCCAAGTAATCTTAATCTCTGGGGTTCATGCTGCCTCTGTCCTCCCTCTATAATCCCAATGTCAAATGTATTTCTTTCTTTCCTCAGTTTCAGGGTGGGGAAAAGGGTGAAATCACACTATGACTTGGGAATTAATCAATCTTTACTTGGATGGGTGGAGGTGGTTGCTCAGATGGGTCATGTCCCCTTGAATCTTCTGTCTTGCTGATTCCCCTCCTATCTTCCTCCTCCCTGACAGATTGCCCTCCAGAATTCCAAGTGCTTCATCTTCTCTTTAGCAAAATAATTTTTTTTTCTTTGTAATGTCTTTATTCCAACCAGCATCGAGTCCCACAGGCTTTGTCAAGTAGACCAAAGTAGATTTTTATGATATTTTTCCAAAGACAATTCTCTTGCTAAGAGTAAGTTTTCTCACTTGTTAGGCACAAATTATTTTTCTCCACCTCTCACATCACATGTAACGTAGAATAGGGAAATGAGTTTTGTGAAGAAAAAACATACAGTGTTTATAGGGACTAAGCAAGAAGAGAAGACCTTGGGATTTTAGGAACAGAAAAATGATCTCTCAGAGAATTGCCTCAGTCAGAGAAGTTCCATGACTGTATAAGCCAGTGAATTCTTCACTGATTCAGCAAGTATTTATCAGATGTTTACTATGTGCCCAGAGACAATCAGCTACATGTTAGAATTTTTAAAGATAAATAGGGCTTGATTTAAGGAGCAAAATGTCTGCGAGGTGAGACAGATAAATAAACTGATAGGTGTAAGACAGTACTACCATGGAGGACTTCATAAACTTGGGGGGATTTGTACACAGAAGCTCACACCTGCCTCAAATATTTGGGCCCTAGGCAAGAGTACAAATGAAGGGCCACATATCATATATCTAAATATTTAAAATATATAATGAATCAAGGTAACAGACTACTAAATAAAATAGGTAAATTTACTCTCCTATCTTAACAAATACAACTTAATAAAACCTGGAAGGCCAGGTCTGAGTTTAGAATTCTTTGATCCTCAGAGTTGTGACAGACCTTAGTAGTGCAAAGACTGGTTTGTGGCTCCTAGCCTGAGGCCCTGGCAACCTTCTCTTCTTTTCCTGGCCCCCATTCCTTTCCATACTTTCATGCCTGTGGACACCCAGGTCATGTATACACGTCCTAACTGCAGCCTCCACAAAATTCCGCCCCTTGTTCAACACTCAACCTAGGATGTACCCACCAGTGGTACCATCTTGTCCTTAGGAACAAAGACAAAGGCAACAGACCAAACTAAGGCTCTGAAGGTAGGTCGAGACCATTCTAGGTATTGGAGTATCATCTAGAAGAGGATGCATCTCTGGATGGGCCCACCCAGCTGGCTACAGGGACTTCTCAGCCTACAGTATGAGGCACAGCCAGACAAGGGCAGCAACAACTAGTCGCCCTCTTACTTGGATCCAAATGCAGTATTTCTTAAGCTAGTTCATCATATTTTTCTTGAAATGTATCTTTCTAAAATGCATGCAGCATTCTAGCTTCAGATATAGCAGTTTTGCACAAGGGTAGGATAAGTATGTTTATTTGGTTTTCAATCCCTGCCTAATGGATCCTTAAATAAATGTTACTTCTGGATTTGTGAGGCATTGTAATTCTGTTTTCTGATGGCTATATAGGATAATAAGCTACCACCAGGGAAGGAAGAAATTCTTCTTTTTGGCTTCAAATCCCAAGGTAGAGTTGAAAGCATAAAGGGGCCGTCTTCAAAGACAAAGGACGATATGTTTTTAAGCACTGATATTTTCCTATCCCTGGCTGTTTTCATTGTCTATCATCTGCAAGCAAGGCTTGTCCTAGATTGCTTTCTGTCATGGTCACAGGAAATAACACAGTTCAGGTTGAGCCAAAGCAAAGTGACTCGTTCAGTACAAGTATGCTGTATTTACTCTCCTGCCCAGCTTGTCTCACCCCAATTACTGGGTGTGCTTAGCTTTCTTTTTATTTTTCAGTTGTTCTTTCTTTTTCTTCCCTCTCAGTGTCTTGTCTCCCAGTTTCTCAATATCTCCATCAACCTCTAGCCACTCTGCATGTCTGTGATCTCCCCAGTCTGATATTTTACTGTCCTGACCCCCGAGTTGCTTGTGGGTTGTGACCACCTAAGTTGGTCTCAGCATTTTACCTGAGATGGAATAGGGACCTCACTTAGGAGCCTGTTGCACCTCCACCCCACAAAGCATAAAAATAAAATAAAACCTCTGAGTCCTTTCATGGGAAATTCCAGGCAGCTTGTTAGCCTTAAAAAGTAAATGAGGGACCAGATAAGCAAGAAAGTAGTAGAAAGTCTCCCAAACAAGTCAGAATCACAATGTACTTTGGTTCCCTATGGAAACTAAAAGATAACATTTTAACATATGTTGTGGAGCTTTTTCCAGAAACCCCCATTGGACGGAAAATGCTGACCCCAATCAGCTATCATGCAGACCTCAGATAAGGGAGAACTGAGGATGGAACTCTGACCATCTTTCCTTGTTCTAAATTTCTTCCTGAGGAGCCTGGAGAGGGTCACACCACAGGCTACACTTTAATGTTCCTTTTCATTAACCCCAAATTTTTAGAAAAGGACTTGCTTCTTTAAACAGCTGGTAATCAAAAAAAATTTTCTGAATCCACTTGTGACCTGCATGCTATGGCTTCACGACCCCTCTGTGTGCCAAACCAATGTATAATCTCCACATACTGGTTTATGATTTTGCCTACAATCTATGCTTTCCTGAAATGTACTCCTTTCCTTAAAAACCCTTCCTTTTAAGCCATTGGGGAGTTCCATTCTTAAGTATTAGTGACCCATTCTCCTTCCTTGACGCCCCACAATAAATGCCCTTCCCATAGCAAATGTCAGTATTAAGCTCTGGCTTTACTGCATCGGGCAAGCAGACCCCAGTTTGGTAATATACCTAGCTTTCTGACCCAAAGTCACCCTCACATTGACTACTAGAGTGAAAGCAAAACAATATGTCACACATTCAAGCAAAATCCCCTTCTTCCTTCTCACAGTCTCCTAAATCATAGCAGTAGGGATGAAAGGATTATCTCTCTCACTTATTTGGCCATCTTTTTTCCAGTAACTTTTCCTTCACTCAACCCCAGGAAACCCAGCTGCACTCAATATTATGGACATCAATAGTATGAAAAACTGCTCGGTCTTCAAATCATACCTGCAAGCATATAATCTGCCAACCACAACATTGTCTCTCTACTGATCACTTCCAACAATTTTCACTTTGCTTCATCAGAATCTCTGGCCTATTATTTCTCCCATGCTGAGAAATCTCTCAGCCTGTTCCTTTCTTCACTTCCTTCCTTATCCAATTTACATGCCATAATCCTTCGTTTTAAGATTACTTTTTTCTATACCCCAAATTCCTTTATGCCTTTGTATTTTGTCACATCTAACTTAGGATCAATCTGCTATTGAGCTTTCTCTCTAATAAAACTTAAACCTCTGATAATTGTTGGAGAAAAACACAGCACAGCAAATTTTTACCTCTATAAATCCAGAATCACTAAACTCAAGTGAACTCTCGGCTCTACCCATCAATCCTACTAATTTTCCTAACAAACGGGCTCTCTCACTTTTCCCTTTTCTTCAAAAACTCTGATGATGCCTGCTCAACATGTCCCTATTATGTACAGTCAACCATTTTTCTTCCTGTATTTGCAGAGAAAAAAAAAATGAAGCTGGGCAGTGCCTGTGGCTCAAAGGAGTAGGGCACTAGCCCCATACGCCGGAGGTGGCAGGTTCAAACTCAGACCTGGCCAAAAACTGCAAAAAAAAAAAAAAAAATGAAGCTATATCTATAAGAAAGAATCCCCTCAATTTGCTCAATTTGTAGGTTCTGGTTCTACAAACCCTCTATTGTTCTCAGAATAAAGACAAATACACTTAGCACAGGCTGCCATGACCCCACAATCCACGACCTTTAGGCTTCAGCCACAAAGGCCTTCTTTTGGTTCCTCTAACGTCCAATCTGAAACATCCATGCTGACAAGAATCATTTGAGTAGTTAATAAATTAACATTTCTGAGCCCACTGGAAAACACTTTTTAGAGGAAGGGCCTCTAAGGTCGTATACTTTGCAAGAGCCTCAGGTCATTCTTACTGTCAGGAAAGAAGAGAAACTCAGACCATGATTCCTCCTTCCAAAGGGCTGCTCACATCCTGCATGGAAACCTCTTCTTTGCTTTCTCCTCTTCCCCTCCTTCCTGCCACACCAGATTCACTCTTACCTATCTTCTACCTTTCTACTCAAGCATCTCATGAGCAGGAATGCTTTCATGACAACCCCCACCACACCACTACCAAGCTTAGAGAGGTCCCTTTGTCATAGGCTCTCGTAAGACCACACTTTATCCCTTTCTGGCACTCACCCTGGTTAAATGTCATGCACTCCATGTTTGATTATGTGGTCATCATCTCTCTCTTTCTACCACATCTATTATCGTTCAACATTACTTCTTCAATACCTAGGCAGGGCCTGGTACATAACAGACCCTCAATAGTAATTAATACTTGGTGAATTAATTTGAATGAGTTAATGAATAATTTGACTCTTAAAATTGACAAGTGATATTGGTGAGGAACAAATCATAACCCCAGGAGAGAGTTATCCAGCCTCTACGTAGATATTTTTGGCATTGGTCATTTGTTCCACTATTGGACAGTGATAGAATTTTTTCTGTTAAATTCAAATCTGCCCCTTTCTTCCCTTCAATGCTTGCCATTCATCCCTGCTGCCTCTTAATGATATTTCTTCTAATATTTGAATACTTTGAAAATGTGTCTCCTACGTCTTTTTTTCTCCAACATGAACAACCATAGTTGCTTCCACAGTTCCTTATTTGAGAGAGTTCTCAGAATAAGTCATTCCCTCCCTAGCTCAAGCACTCCCTAATGAGCACAGAAACAAGATAGAAACAACAGAGCCATGAAGCTCTTGGGCCTTCAGAATAGTAACTTTAAGTCATTACTTTGAGAAGATGAGGCTGTTTCCTTCCCTCTTTCGTTACAGTTTAAATTACAAAGTTATTGAACCACCAAACTGCAATATATCTAAGAAGGATGGTATCTACAAGGCAATGAATCCACAGAACAAATGGGATTTATTACAAGTACTTTTATTGGAGCAATTTGTTGACAAATGCTCAAGAAAGCATACGGAATGATCAGTAATAATGAAACATTATAGAGAAGATCATTTCCCCAAATGCTGTCTAGGAGAGAAACAGAGACAAATTCTTTAAGCAAAGGTATGTTTTTCTGTACCTTTTCATGGTAGGTTTTTATATGTCATCTCTAGAGAAATTTCAGATGTTTCAAATCTAAACCTACATCAAAGCTGAGAATTATAAAAATAGCAAAGGGGTTCTATTTATCTCCATTCAGTAATCCTAGCCAGCAGCTGAAAAGAATTGGAGTTTAAATCCTATTACTCTCTCACAGCCCCCACCCTGAAGCCACAATGTCAAGTTGATATAATTACTTCTGGGATGAAAGAAGAGCCTGTCACATTGACCAACTGTTTATTTCCAGTGCTGAGGAAAAGAGGAAATTTAGGTCTCTCAAACCGAGTGAATTATGTATCCCTGTAAAGACCTGGAAACCTTTCCAAGGGTCATAGGTTGCTTCAAAAACCAGAGGAGGAAGGGCATGTCACTACTTGGCTTTAGGCCCAGGAGGACAAGAACCATTTAGGAGAGCACTGAGAACTACTCTAAAGTTTGTTTAACACAGTGTCACTACCAACTTTTTGTAAAATAGGGCAACAAATAGCAGCCTGCAATTTGGACATAGCCAAATTGCTCATTGGGTTAGCATATCTATATACCAACAATAGTCAAGATGAGAGTCAAATCGAAAACTCAATACCATTCACAACAACTACAAAGAAAATAAAATACTTAGTAAGCATATTTAAGCAAGGAGATGAAAAATATCTATTAAAAAACTATGAAACTTCAAATAAAGAAATCACAGAGGATACAAACAAATGGAAAAACATATAGCATGCTCATGGATAGGTAGAATCAATAGTGTTAAAATGTCCCTACAACCCAAATTAATTTACAAATTCAATGTATTCTCCATCAAATTACCAATGTCATACTTCACAGATCTAGAAAATAATTCTACACTTTGTTGGAACCAGAAAAGAGCCCCAGTGGCCAAAGCAATCTTAAGCAGAAAGAACCTATCTGAAAGCATCACATTACCAGACTTCAAACTATGCCACAAGGCTATAGCAAACAAAACAGCATGGTTTTGGTATAAAAATAGAGACATAAACCAATGGAACAGAACAAATAACAAAGATATAAAACAATCTACCTACAACCAACTGATCTTCAACAAAGAGACAATAATATACACTGGGAAAAATGAGCCCTATTGAATAAATCATACTGGGAACATTGCATACCTAAGGAAACTTCTGCATACCTAAGGAAACAATCAACAGAGCAAATAGACAACTTACAGAATGAAGAAAACATTCCCAAGCTACACATCCAATAAAAGGGCTAATATCCAGAATTTACAAAGAACTTAAGCAAATTGCCATGAAAAAAAACAAACAACCCTGTTAAAAAGTGGAAAAAAGACATAAACAGAAGCTTCTCAAAAGAAGACATACAAATGACCATATGTATAAACATATGAAAAAAATGCTTAATATCACTAATCATCAGGGAAATGCAAATTTAAACCATAATGAGATATCACTGTACCCCAGTTTGAATTACTCTAATTAAACATCCAAAAACAATACTAGCATGAATGCAGAACAACTTATACACTGTTGGTGGAACTGAAATTTAGTACAACTACTAATCAATATGATAAACAATATGGAGATTCCTCAAAGAACTAAAAGTAGATCTACTATTTGACCTAGCAATCCCACTAGTGGGTGTCTACCCAAAGGAAGACTTTACATCAAAAAGATGTTTCTACTTGAATGTTTATTGCAGCACAATTTACAATTGCAAAGATGTGGAAATAACACAAGTACCCATCAATTCATGAGTGGATTAATAAAATGTGGTATATGTATACCATGGAATACTACTCAGTTATAAAAAGATGAATTAATAACTTTTGCAATACTCTAGATCAGTGGTTCTCAACCTTCCTAATGTTGCAATGCGATGTATTTTCATTTTGCAGTTCAACCGGGGCCAGGTTTGAACCCACTACCCTCAGTATATGGGGCTGGCACACTACTCGCTGAGCCACAGGCACCACTATTGGGATGTATTTTCATTGTTACAAAGGGGTCACAACCCACAGGTTGAGAACCACTGGTCTAGATGAAACTGGAGATCATTTTTGTTGATTTCCTGAATTTGGGGGGGGGGGTTCTTTCCGTTGTTTTTCAACTTTCTCTTCAGTTCCATTCATTTTATTTTCCATCCATATTCTGAATTTTACTGCTATTATTTTGGCAAATTCCTTGTGGATGGAGTCCATTACTGTAGCTCCACTGTGTGAGCTCCATCCTTGCTGATGTCAAACTATTTTGTTTTTTTCGTTTTGCCCAGGTTTTTTTGCTGGTTTCTTGTCATCTGGCTCCTCTTCTCTCAGCTCTGGGTTAGTAGAATCCAAGAGCACCTGTTCTCTTTGGCTAGGGACTGTCTTGACGCATGTCCAAGAGTGATAGAGCTGGGTGAAGCATTAGGCCTTAGTGACGTTCTACTGGCCCAGTGGTAGTGGGGAGGACTCAGTGGTGGTATCTTCCAGTCTAGTCACAATTCTGGAGTATCAGTGGTGAGGATGCAGGCCCAGCTACAGAGGCAGAGTCTCAGACTCAATTGTAGTGAAAGCTCCAAAGATGGCTCTGGGGATTTGGGGAAAGAGCCATCCATAAGCGAGGCTGTTCCAGCAGCATGAAGACTGGTGATGCCCAGTTTCATGGAGGGAGGTTTGTCTAGGGTCTGTGTAGGCAGTCTGAAATTTCTAGTCATCCACAATTCTCCCCCAACACTTAGGACCCACTGAGGCAATAGCCCCAGGCTTCCCATGTGGTTCCTGTGGTATCTAGAGCTCCTCCTCTGTTGGTTTACATGTTGGGGAAGAGGGCATGCACAGCCCCCAATCACTCTTTCCTGGCCTGGCAGGGGTGATGCAAAAGCTATTTTGGGAAAACTGGATTCTGAGTGGATAGTGTTAATCGTAGAAACCTGGGATTGGCAGGCACCAGATCTCTACTGAACCTGTTAGAATGTCTCTGTACAGACTCTGAACAGAGACATTCCTCCCTGAATAACTCAAAAGTCTATAATAGAAGATATAGATCCCTCACAGATCAAGTGGTCTATAACTTTGATTCTCTTCTAAGAAGCAGTGTCCCTTTGGGTTGCTTCTATACTGTTGTTTTCACCTCTTCCCAACACTGTGAATTACAGTGGGACACCTGCCTTAATCTCTGAGATAGTGGGTGATGCTGGTGAGTAAAACTCAGCCCTGTTTGATCAAGTTGATAGATGCTGTAATGAGCTATAGAGTTGTTCTCCCTGTCAGTGTTTGATGCTTGTAGGAAAGAGCCAACTGTAGAAATGTTCTTTTTGCCTCTAATAAGCCTACTTCCTCTGTAGGAGCACTTGAATGCCCCACACTTTTGGAAGGACCCTTTGTCTCCCAGGGGGTTGCTTGTCCCCTACCACAGCAGAGATGAGTGAAGGAGTGAGGTTGGATATAGTTAGCCTGGAAAGCTTTTTAAGCCTAATTAGTGCTCAAAGGTTGTTTTCCCATCAATGGGGAGCTACTAGGAGGAAGATCAAGGCAAGCTTTCCAAACCAGATGATTTACTCATGAGGAAGGGGTCATGATTCCCCCACTTGCTGCTGGGGATGAGTTCTGCCTTTCTGGTGTTACCTCTGCCCACCAATGTCTGGTTGCCAACAGGCAGCCCAAAGCATAGCATTTGGTTGCTATGGCACCATAGGCTGGGATCTTCCCCATCACTTTTCTAGCCTGAAAGTGTGACTTTGAGCCTCAGCAAAGCTCCAAGGTCATTTTACTTGCTGCTAGGGAAAGCTGCTAGGAGGAGATTCAAGGCAGGCTCTTCAGACCAGGAGGGCAGCTTGTGAGGAAGGGGCTGCAATTCCCTAACTGGCTATAGGGAGTGAGCTCTGCCCCTCTTTTTTATCTTGCATTCTGGCGTGCAGTTGCAAATGGTGGCCTGAACATCCTGCACATTTTGCCCAACAGTGGACCCACCTTAGTCCAACAGCACAGCTTTCCTTTGGGGGGATGCACACTGCCCCAGACTGTCTAGTCTTAAACCCTCATAGTATTTTCCTGTCAGTTCCATCCACTTGGGCTCCCTCTCCTCCTGAGTCCAGCTCCCAAATCTCCTTGCTGTATCCCTCTGCAACCCACCTGAGTCCTGGGGACACAGGACATGGTCTGCTTATCTGAGCCACTGGCATTCATCTCTGGGAAATTCCAGCAGGCAGGAAGCTTGCCAATCAGGCATCCCAGGTCCATGTGCAGGTCATCAAGGGGAAAGGTGTGGACTCCACTTTCTTTCTATGGAAACCTCAGACTGAAGGATACACCAGCTGGGGAGAGGAGGCTATTCACCAAATTCTTGGCTTAAACTGCTCTCCTAATTGCAGTGGTGGGCACAGGGAAGGGAAAGATAAGTATCTGAACAAAAGAAAACCAGCTAGCCGACCTCTGGCCTCTCAGATGACTCTCCTTGGAGGGGATCATGCAAGTTCTCCCCATATTTCCATAGTTACCGCAGTGTTTGGGCTCATGGGGATGGAAAATCTTCCAGGTAAGTTGGTAGCTCAGTGATCAGCAAAGGAGTATGGGAAGGAGAAAGTGTTCCCCCCCCCCAATGACACCTTCGTTGGGCTCTGAATCTCTCTGGGCTTAATCCTCAATAATATCTTTTTTCCTTTTTTCCTCTTCCTTCTCTGCTTTGCAGTTTTCCTCAATGAGGTCCTTGAGGGTCTCTAGTACTTATCCTCTGACCTACACCTGGGCTGTGTCCTTTCTCCTCTCCCCTTTATCTTAAACTATCCTTTCCTCTGAGATGGTCCAGGAAATGATGTCTCTAGTTAGCCATCTTGCTTTGATCAGAAGGACAAATTTAAAAAATGGAGTAAGCCCACATTGATGTATCTATTAAGAACAAAGAGGTTTATTAAAATACAAATAGCTCTTGCACATTAAAATTAATTAATTAGCATGAATTATGAGAAATAATCTAATAGAGAAATAGGAAAAATTTTGAGAGTTTATTTGGAAATAACTATTTTGGAGGAAAGTTTGACTATTTCTATCAAGATGTCTGCTACCTTGCTCTTGATTAGATTCAGATTAAATGCTTTGGGCAAGGATACTACTTGAGATATCGTATAGATCCTAGTGTATCCCACTGGGAGAAATGTAACTTTAATATGTCCCACTCTTGGTGTTGCCAAGTTTGATTACTTGGTTGGTAATTACCAAATCTCTCCCTGTAACTGTACAGGGAGAGATTTACTTTTACTAGAGATAAGTAATCTTCAGGATAATACTTTGAGAACATGTGAATTTCTGTTCGCAACAACATTTTTCCCCAGTGATTTTAGGAACCATTGAAGTTCCTTTCCTGATTCAATTAGTTTACATTGGGGCTTAGAAAAAAACCATTTTCTAATTCTACCATTTCTTCCAGATTTATTAGCTGGTATTTTACTGTAGAAAAGAGCTTTTATTCTCCTCTGTCACTTTCATCTCCACATGAATTGTTTAGTTATATTTTAATCACTATTGATTCCTAGCTTTTCCTTTTAATCCAGCATGTTGTCAAGTTGGCCCTTTGAGCCAGCTTCCATGTCCTTTGCAAATGTCTCTATTTATCAACAAGCAATTCCTTGATTCTAGCATAAAATGCTTCAAACAACTCACTTTGTCTTTTTCCTTCCCCAAATATGCAATCTGCCATTTCTCTAAGAGTCTCAAGTTCCTTTAGTGAGGAAATGTTAATGAGCAGAAGGATGTTTATTCCTACCAGAATGTCATTGCTTACAGAACACTTCAGTATACAGAGAGAGGAAATGTATGTGTGTGTGTGTTTGTGTGTATAGTAAACTATGACTTCATGATGCTATTGTTTATTTCAATACAAACCAGAAAGTTCCTCTTTATTTTCTCTCATTCTGTATTTCTATCAACATTTTTCCACTATGAAAATTTTGCCTCTCAACAATACCAGTATATTTACTCATTTGCTCTTTTCTACAACATAAAAAAAATTGCGGGGCGGTGCCTGTGGCTCAGTGAGTAGGGCACCAGCCCCATGTGCCGAAAGTGGAGGGTTCAAACCCAGCCTCAGCCGAACTGCAAAACAAAAAAACAGCCGGGTTTGTGGCAGGCGCCTGTAGTCCCAGCTACTCGGGAGGCTGAGGCAAGAGAATCGCCTAAGCCCAGGAGTTGGAGGTTGCTGTGAGCTGTGTGACGCCACGGCACTCTACCAAGGGCAATAAAGTGAGACTCTCTACAAAAAAAAAAAAATTATG
>CAUYON010204754.1:0-12929 GCA_963573935.1 Arctocebus calabarensis | reverse complement strand
AGGTATAATAGTACTACTCACACAAAAACTTAAATTTCACCTCAAAAAAAAAATCACAAGACAAAAGAGAAAGCAATTTCCCTGTTATAAAATAAGATATTTCATGCAAAGTATTAACTCTGCCCACTCAAAGCCCAGCCTCCCAACAAAAATCTTTTGAATTAAGTATTTTCTAACTATTTTTGTTCATCTATATTTTAGAATTAACATGAGAACTGTCGGCAATTAAAGTATATCTAAAGGGTTAGAATTCAGTAAATGGACAATATCTTTCCAGCAATCCCAAATCCTGTCCTTTATTTTTAGCATACTTTTTTATTTTTCTCATTACAAAGGTATTCCAGAATAGTGCAGAAAATTTGGGGGGAAAAAGAAAACAAAATTGTTGTATAGTGTGACTACCCTAATATACAGTGTAAACATCTGCATTTATATTTGATAGCAAATCTTCTCTCATTATTATTATTGCACAAGCTGTACTATGCATAGTGAAAAGAGTAGCATGTTTTCAGTGTATAGTGCAGGAACAGTTGGAAACCCAAAGGGAGAAAAAACACCTCAATTTAAAATCTATAACATAAAACAATTAATTCAAAATAAATTATAGATTAAAACATAAAGGGATAAAGATTTTAGAAAACATGAGAGAAAATGCTTGAGGCTTGAGACCTAGAGCAAGGTGAAGATGTTTCATAATCCATAAAAGAAAAAAAGCAGATAAATTAGACTTAAAATAAATAAGTTTGCTATGCTTAAAACTCTGGAAAGCTAAAGATTAAAGGAAAATATTGGCAAACCACATATCAGACAAAGAATTTATATATAAAACATAAAAACTCTTCAAAACTAAACCAAAAAAATAAGAAAAACAAAAATTTGGCAAAAAGCATAAATAAAGTTTTCACTGACAGTGAGATATGGATAACAAGCACATACTAATATATTGACTATACTGGCCATTAGAAAAATGCAAATTACAGAGGCGCATGTGGCTCAGTGAGTAGGGTGCAGGCTCCATAAACCAAGGGTGGCAGGTTCAAACCTGGCCCCAGCCAAACTGCAATAGAAAAATAGCCAGGTGTTGTGGCAGACACCTATGGTCCCACCTACTTAGGAGACTGAGGCAAAAGAACCAACTAAGCCCAAGAGCCTGGAGGTTGCTGTGAGCTGTGGCACCATAGCACTCTACCAAGGGTGACAAAGTAAGACTCTGTCTCTAAAAAAGAAAAAGAAAAATGCAAATTAAACTGAAAATGAGATACTACTACACACCTAACACAATGATACAAAAGGATGACAAAAATACAGAAAAACTGGATCTCATACACTGCTGGTAAGAATGTAAAATAGCATAACCACTCAAAAAATGATTAGATAGTTACTTACAAACCAAATATGTATTACTTACCATATAATACAACAATTGCAGTCTTGAAAATTTGTCTCAGAGAAAAGACAACCTATATTCCACCAAAACTTACACAAGAATGTTCATGGAAACTTTATATCTATAATACCCCAAACTGCAAATAGCTTAATGTTTAATAAGTAAAAAAATAAATAAACTGAATAAAATGTAATAGACACACAATGGAATATTAGTCAACAACAAATAGAAATAAACTTTTGATACATGTAATTACTTGAGTGGATCTCGAGGGCACTGTTTTTAATAAAAACTGCAAATCTCAAAAAATAACACTGCATAATTTTACTTATATGATAGTCTTTAAATGACAAGAATGTGACAACACTTCAGAAAACAAAAATGGATCAGTAATTTCCAAATTACGCTGTGGAAAGGAAGAAGAAACTATAGGATAGCTGAAGGAAATTCCAGTGTGGTGAGAGAAAAGTTCTGTGTCTTGATTGTGTAAATCTCTGTATATAGGGTAAAACCATATATGTACATAAATACCCATACACTTACATGTACAGATAAATGCTGTTGAAAACTAAATAATGACTGGTCTGGCTAACAGTATATACCAATGTCAGTTTCCTGGGTTTAATATTATATTAGAGTTATATAAAATGTTGTCATAAGAGGAAGTTTAATAAGGGTATATAATTCTCAGAACTATTTTTGTAAATGTCTTTAAATTATAATTATTTCCAAATGAACCAATTAAAAGATCAATTGAAGAAAGAGAATCATTAAAAGTATGGACTGAAATTAATGAATTTGAAAGCAGATTACTGAACAATATAAAATGATATTTAATTTGAAGAAACAAGTTAAATAGTCAAATGTCTGACAAATAAGAAAGAATGATTAAATAGATTAGAAAATAGAGAAAATGACTACAGAAAGGAGATTTCACAAATTTTAAATAAAATATTTGAAAAAGTTGGTGCCCTATATAGGAAAAGATTTTGAAAGATAATACCTTTGTAAGTATAAATTAAAATGTGGTGAAAAGAAAATGCGTAATAAACTATAATCATTAAAATATTTGAATCAGTTTTTAAAATCCATAAACCAAAGATCATCTCTGATGAACAATTCAGAAGGAAAGGTCACAAATTTGGAGAGCAGAAATATATGTATCTTCCACAAATGTTATTGAGATTACTTTGAGAGGCAATGAATGTGTCCAACTCTGTTCTTGGATGGAGAGGACCAATGAAGCAGAAATAGCTTAGTGAAATCTCAGTTATGAACAGAAAGGCACAAATCATAATAAAGTCAGACAAAATAAATCAAGTATATGTAAAGCTGAAATTCAGGAGGAAGATGATTTTTCTCAGGACACTAAGAATAATTTATATATTTGAATACCAATTCATGCAATATACTACATTAAAATATTAATGGAGAAAAATACTATATCAAGTGATGCAAAAAGTAATGCATTAGACTTACTATTAGCAGATATTCATGATTAAAAACATTCTTAGCAATTTATGTATAGACAGGAACATCTTTAATTACAGACACATATATATCTGCATATATATATGTATAAATATATCTTTGTCATTGGGAAATACTAGAAAAGTCATTTGCTCTGGAAAAAAGAATAAGGAATTTTCTTTTACTGGGAATAATAGCTAATGGAGTAAGACAAGAAATACCTAAGAATGAGAAAGGAAGAAATTAAATAGTCTCTTTTTACAGATGAGTAACTATAATCAAAGAAAATCCTATAAGAATCTACAAAATATTTGGCTCGGTGCCCATAGCTCAATGAGTAGTATGCCGGCCACATACACTGAGGCTGGCAGGTTCAAGTCCAGCCTGTGCCTGCTAAACAATGACAACTGCAATCAAAAAATAGCCAGGCTTTGTGGCAGGCACCTGTAGTTCCAATTACTTGGGAGGATGAGGCAAGAGAATCTCTTAAGCCGAAGAATTTGAAGCTGCTGTGAGCTGTGATGCCACAACACTATACTGAGAGTGACATAATGAGACACTGTCTCAAAAAAAAAAAAAATCTACAAAATATTAGATTTAATAGTTTACTAAGTTTTGGGATATAATTTCAATTTTGAGAAATCAATTGCATTCCAATGTCTTAATTGAAACAGTCTATCTATTTTTAAGCTTGCATTTGCAAAAATAAAAATATGATGTACATAGATATCAAATTAATTAAAAATGCATAACTTTTTCTTAGAGAAAATGATAACATTTTGGATAAAAATATTTGAAGTATCCTAAAATAGGTATTTAAAATTTATGAATGATAAGACATAAACATTCAATAATTTACTTGTAAATTCAATGTAAATTAAAAAAAACCCTCAAAATTTCAACAAGGCTCATAAAGCATAAGGCTTTTTAATTCATTTAAGAGGAAAAAATTACTAGTACCAATAATGTGTATTATTTATATTATAGAAAAAGAAAAATCCCAATCTTCATTTTATAAACAGATTAAAAGTGATAAAAATATAAACCTTAGAAGTTTACAGAAAAACAACTAAATGACTAAATTTATATAATATGGTTTGAGTAGGAGAAATTCTCTAAATGTAGCAAAATTAAACAACATAAGGGAAATGATTAAAAATTTCAATTACAATAGACATTTTTAATAAAATGGTATAGTAAGTCTGGGGAAATTTTATATAGATGTGGAAATAATATATAGAAACAATATAAATTTGGAATATTTCATAATTTTTTATTTGCTGTGGGTATTCTGAAAGGTCAAGACTAGGTAGAAATACTAAAAAAAAAAAAAAAAAAATCATTCATATGGCTTAATGGCTCTAAAAGGATTGTGCCTTTCTTGGACCTGAAAACTTTTCTTCTATTATTTCTTTATTTTCTTTTATGTCTTCTCTATTATTTATTCTTTACCTCCATAACACCTAGTAAATGAGTCAGTTTTCCTCATCTGTTATGTATGTAAACTCTTAAGATATAAAGCCTGAAAATTCCCACCTAGTGGACTATTTCTTCAATCACTTCTATTAACTTACACAGTATGTGTGCATGTGTGTGTGTGGGTTATGTACACCATCACCTCTTTTCTATTTTTTTAATCCCCATTTTTCATAGCAGACTTTTTTATGATCTTTAATCCCTCTAACGTTAACCTTTACTTGCATGAAAATGGAGAAGTAGTCATGGTATCGGGTCCAATGCAAGAATAAGGAAAAACTCAACTGGAATGCCAATTTGGCTTCTGAGATTGTGTCTTTTCCAAGCACACTGCTCCATTTCTTTAAAAATTTGTTACATACCTTAAATTATAGCCTAATGAAAATTCTATGCAAGCAGAATTGAATGTGGAAAATAGTCTTTTCATATACAACTCTTTTTTTTTTTTATTGTAGAGACAGAGTCTCACTTTATCGCACTCTGTAGAGTGCTGTGGAGTCACAGCTCAAAGCAACCTCCAGCTCTTAGGCTTAGGCAATTCTCTTGCCTCAGCCTCCTGAGTAGCTGGGACTATAGGCACCCACTACAACACCCAGCTATTTTTTGATGCAGTTTGGCCATACAACTCTTAACTCATCCATTTGATCTTTTCCTCACTTAAGGGTTCTGCTCTCCATCATTGTCAACACAATGGGTGCCTTTTGTTTCCTCTAGTTGACTTTATCCATTATAATGATCACACACATTTTCAGTGCAAGAATGTATCTCAATATTTGGATTGTTGATATCTCCAACTCTAGTTTTCAGGTTTTAGTACTATTATTAGTTTATTCCACCTTATAGAATTATATTCTAAGTTCATAAACTTTAGAATGAGAGGGACATAAATATATGTATCTTGATCCTCATTTTTAATCAGAACTATTGTTTTTGCTAAATTAAAACATTTTTTTATTTTTATTAAAAAAATTATTTACAAGAATATTTGTTCAAGGCTGGGGTAGAGGCTCACATCTGTAATCCTAGCACTCTGGTAGGCTGAGGTGGGAGGATTATTTTAGCTCAGGAGTTCAAGACCAGCCTGAGCAACAGGGAGACCCTATCTCTACTATAAATAGAAAAACTAGCAGGTATTGTCATGGGTACCTATAATTTTAGCTACTAGGAAAACAGAGGCAAGAGGATCACTTGAACCTATGAGATTGAGGTTGCTGTGAGCTACAATGCCAGGGCACTCTATCCAGGGTAAAAGAGTGAGACTCTGTCAAAAAATAAAACCCAAAAAAACAGAAAGAAAGGAAACAAGAAAGAATATTTATTCATTAGAAAGAATGTCATAATATAAGCAAGGTAACTTAGCCCCAGTAATTTTCAAAACAACAACTAGCTTTGAAGTACTTAATATTTGCTGGCATGGTGCTCAATGCACTTTGTGAATAGTCCATTAATCACCATAACGATCATGTGAGTTATATATAATGTTTTGAGTTATATATAATGTTTCTAATTTTTTCCAAAGAAAACAACTATGGAAGTTTAAGTAATTTATTCCTGATCGTCAGCTGATAAGTGAGTAACAATAAGTGGGCTAAGGTAAATCTGATTGAAAAGGCTGTCTAACCTATACAACAAATTTCTTAATTTATCTGGGCCTATATAATTTAATGGGGATTTGAAAATGTTCTTTTAGGGTACTTCCAGCAATAGTTATATGTCTTTAAACATGATACCAGGAAATTTATATAAAACCAAAAAGTAAATTTTCCCTTATTTTTACATCCATACCAGCATTGTTGTTTTCTGACTTTTTAATACTAGCCATTTTGAGAGGAGCAAAGTAGTATCTCATTGTGATTTTTATTTCAATTTTCCTGATGATTAGTTATGTTAAACATTTTTTCATATGTTTGTTGTATGTCTTTTGTGGCATACAAATGGAACAAGAGACCATTATCCTAAGTGTAGTATTTCAGGAATGGAGAAATAAATATCATATGTACTCACTAATAATTGGGAACTAAACAATAGGCAGAGAAAGGCACAGATGTATAGTATATTGGAAACCAAGAAGAGGGGTTGAGGGATTCGTGGGGTAAAAACTATTAGGTATGACAAACACTATTATAGTGACAGGCACACTAAAAGCTCTGACTGAAGCATTATACAAGGTATCCATGTAACAAAAATATTCGTACCTTCTTAATGTTTTAGGAAATTAAAAAAAACAAAACAAAAACTAAAGGCTGCAGATGGAGGGTCTGGGTGGGGTAAGGCCAACATTGTGGGGAGTTAAGAGAATCACCAGGAATTTCCCTTTCCTAAGAAAGTTATAGAAAAGCTCTCTACTAGTAAAATTGAAGACTTTGTGTAAAAATAATTAAAATAAGACAAAATAAAATCATAATGTTTCTTTGATCTTTTGAACCAAGTGCTTATTCCTACCTCTGTTAATTGCTGAAAAACCATAAAAAGGTAACAGTGTTCATAAAATTTGAATCACCAATAGATTTCTGTAATCACAAGAGAAACTATATGTCCAGCACTAGTCTGAGCTGTTTTACATGCGCCAGTGATGCTCAATGTAATTTTGTGATTAAATCCAGATGCTCCTTTCCACTTGTAAAGTCATATTAAAGAAAGGATAATGTACAACATTAATCATGTCATTTTGCTTTATAAATCATAAGGGGTTCTTCTAAATAATCAAAGGCACTAAATAATCTAAAAACATAAATGTCATTAAAAAATAAGTAAAATTCTCCCATGGGTTAACAGTTCAATTAAAATGGATATGCTTCATCAACACCTGCAATTTGCAAGATGAGTAGATTAGGTAACATCATCCATAAGGTAATGAAGAAAAAAAGTTGAGGTAGCAGTATCAGCATAAAGGTTCGGAAATGGATTCCAAAATTTCACATTTGAGCTTAACTTACAGAAAGCCCTCTTCATTAATATACTTCAGGGTATAATTTCAATGACACCAAAAAAAATTATTTAATGCCTTACAAGTGGTGTTTATTGAAAGAAATGTTATTTAACTAGTCCACATGTACAAAATTCTTCTCTTTGTTCACAACATATACATTGACAAATAAACATGAATGAACAAGATGATATTTAAACACAGAAGCTGAAGCACTAATCTATGTTTGAGGAAATCTTAGATGGTTTACAAAGAGTAAACAAGCATGAGATTTAGGGGTGTTATTCAGTTGAGTTCAATTTTGCAAACAGTTAATAACGATCTACTGTCTCAGGGATGCTGCAAGAGAAAAGGACAATGTCATCAATCACTGTGTGGTATATACACTGTGTGACAATCAAATAGAGAAACAAATTAAGTTCAAGTAAATGGTGGTATTTTGAGACGTTAATATAGATATAATCACAGATAAGATAATGAGGGTAGCAGGAGAAGAGATGGAAATGTGGGTATTGGAATTTGAGGGAGCAGTATATGCAAAGTAATGGAGGTACGACCTCCAGCAGTTACTATGGTGGGCAACTTGAGCAATCCTGGAGTGGAGGATTTTATTAAATTTGAATTTATTCCGTAGTAATCAGAAACAATGGGTCTTCAGCAGAAAAGTGAGATATTTGACTTCATCAGGAGTTGATAAAGAATGGCATGGTGCCAACGTAGCTAGTGTCAGGTTCAAAACTGGTAAAGACCTTTAGACATTGCCAGAAAGAGATATTTTTATAATACAGTTGATGTAGTCTGGTGCATAGAAAGATGTGATGACTGGAGTAGGTCAGATAGAAAGAAGTAAAAGACACTTGTGTTTATAACTTTGGTGTTGTCAGCTTCAGGTGGTTGTCTGCATTCTCTGTTCTGCAGATGGGTTTTGTTGAGGAACTCATAAACAGAGCAACAGAGGCCACTCCATTTTAAGCATAAGGCACTCTGTCTTGGCTGCTCAGTGACCTCTGCTGAAACCACTCCATCCTGTGACTTAGCCAGGAGAAAGGAGAAACTAGCAAACACAATGGCTCCAGAGGGGCTAAACTGAAAATGAACAAAACAGTCTCAGTGGGAAGCCAGATAGAACTGTACCTGGCAATAGTCACTAGCACACCAAATTAATACTCTCCCCTTCCTATCCTACTTAAAGCCTTTAAAATATCAGTTCTCTTGCTCTCTGGGTCCAATGCCTATTGAGTCTCATCCCGCCTTCACCTAGGTGCCAAATAAACTTTAGCTATCACTGTACATTGATTTGTACTTGACTGAGTCCCCTGCTACTTTACACTCTTAGTTGAAGAAAAATCAGACCCACCAAAAGCAAGGCAGTCGTGAAACAAAGTTTGCTGAAGAAGAGAAAGGTAGGTTAACAGAACAAGAATAAGAGAAAGATAGAGGTTTGCAGAGCAAGACACTTATTCCATAGATAACAAATAGGCTGACTTGTTACAACAAAAAGCATCCTGGAAATGGTCTGATTTATACTATCTGGACTGAGCTCTTCTTATGGTTCAGATGGCACCATGGAGCTACTTTGGTGGATAATTAACTGAGGACTGATAATTAGCCTTAGGTTACTCTAATCCTAGTCACTTTTCAAATCCTATTGCACCTGAACTGCCTGGTCCCCAGGGCGGTCCTCCTTCACTCAGGAGTGGCAGTTTCTCTGGATAGGATTAAGGTAGTTCAGCACTAAGATAGCCTTGTCCTTCCTCCCCGGTGGGGCAATTGCTCAAGGCAGCCCCAATACAAAGCACCCACTTTGTCCCTTGGGAGTGTCTTGGATGTCTCTTGCTACTTAACAGTGTTGATGTTATAACCACATAGCATTACATTAAATGTAATATTGATAGATAGTATGAGTTTGGGGCTACAGATTATATAAGGTCTAAAATGCATGCCTTGCTCGGTTTTGTAATATTTGAAATACTTGTGTGAAATATAAGTGGTGTGGAAATATCCTATAGGAAACTATAATTCTGCAAATAAATGACAGGTGGAGAAATTTATAGAGTCATTACCATTTAGATGTTAGTACAAGCTATAAGAATATTTGCAATCAGTCAAGGAGAAATTACGGGTCAGAAATAAGCGGTGTCTTCTATTATAGGAAATCTGTTCCTGGAGTGACCTCTACTTGTTCTGTTTTGTAGTTCCTCATAGGAAATCAGTTTATATATGTCGGATGATTTAAATTCTCATGGTCAACATTAGTCATGATCAATATCAGTGCTTTTCTTCCTAGGTTATAAGGTGGAAAATAGTTTGTCTCAGTTTACAAGAATAGTTTTCCCTCAAGACTAAACCTTCCAGAAATGTGGAAAAGACAGCAGCAAAGCTGTTTTCCATTTATTGTGTTGGGGGAAACAGAGTTTATTCGGAAACTGAATATACAGTTATAATGTGTTTTAATTGTCCAAGACCCAAAATAAGTTGACCATGGATAACTCAGAGTGAAATTGAAGCTCTACTTAGAACTGATGACAAAAAGTACTTTGTAAAGAAAATGTAAAAGGTTAATTCCCCAGACAACAGTCCCTTTGCTTTTCCTTTCTCCCAATTTCAGAAGAAAAAAGTTAACAGCCATAGAACAATCTCCTAAATGTATGTCATGCCATGTGTGTAAGGTAGAAATGCTGAGAGCTTGCAGTATAACATTTCAACTGTTTGCTTCTCTGAGAAGTTTACTGTAGCTGGCTTCTTCCTAACATTCCACATCGCCCTTCCCCTTCCTCTCAACCCCCTAGTTGCCTTTGCTTCTAAACAGTACATGTCTTTTGGCATGTCAACTTTGATTCAGATCCAGCTTAATTTCCTTTCCATAATTTTTCAGGTCACTGGAGTTCACTAGAGTTCACAATGACCTTTTTGTAGGAATTTGACCATGTGCCACTGGTCATTTACTTGTTTTCTCTTGGAGTTTAATTTAATGTCTCTGGTTTAGTTCAAAAGGACAGATTGTTTTCCACATTGTATTTGGGGTAGAGGACATAGTTAATAGGTCAGAACTGTTTAATAGGCCCTTGCTCATTCTATTCCCTCTGCCAGTTCTGTTCTTCTTCCTCCTTTCTCCCTTGCACCACTCTGGAGCAATGCCGTGAAGTAAGCCCGGCAATTTCTCCAATATCGTCATTCCTCTGCTGTTGTATGTACACAGGAACTTAGTCATTGCTCTCTCCCATGTGCTGCAACACCAGGCACATTCCCCGGAAGGAAATTAAAAATCTTTTACCACCAAATATAACATTTTGACATAGTCGATTGACTGAAGAAGCTACAAAGTCTCTCCACCACCACTGAGACTATCCACTCTCCCCAAACCTTTACATTTATTTACATGAGATGCAGACCCACCCAGGGGAAAAAAATGTCCTTTTCTTCTCCTCCTTCTACAACCAGAGGTGCGGGCACACTTGAAGGGATGCACTATAAAAAGATAATGTTCAGGCTCTCAGATTTATTTAAAATCCCCGAGATAACAATTTTCCAGTTAATTTTCTTTCCCCACACATTTATCCTCCCTTGTGGTTCTTTTCTGGCTCTCAACTCAATTTCATTTTCCCCTACTCCCATAAGGCATTTTACCAGAAAGGCACAGAAGCTTTGAATTGAGTTGAATCCTCATTTTCTGGCGTTCTTGTGTATACTTGTTAAATAAATTTGATAACTTTTATTTTATTAATCTTTTCTGTTGTGGACCTTCTGAGGTCAAGTGGAAATTTTGCCTTTGCCTCCACACTGCTGTTGAATCAGTCTTTAAATCTGGGGTTCCTTTGAGACATCAGCTATCGTGGTTAATACACATCTATCTTACTTGATATTTTACCACTCAACAATACACAGTTAAAAACAAACTATAAATTATGTTTATATTGGAGCTTGTAAATGCTATGCTATCAGTTACAATGATTTTGATATTTTATGACTAGAACTCTAATGTCACAGGAGATGGTGCCATATAATCCCATGAATATGATAAAGGAAGATAGCAAGCCTCTGAGATAGGGAGATAACTAATCTAAGGAAACAAACATAAAAAAATTCAAATTGGCAAAGGCTTAACGGCAGTTGTGCAGCTTCAGGTCTGGTAGTATCTTAGCCAAGTAGATACTTACTCATGTACAATGCCCTTTGCTCTAGGACTCTGAGCACCTTTTCAAAGTCATGTTTGCATGGCTGATTTCTACATGTTTAAACCCACTAATACTGATATTCCTGATCTTAGCATACAAGTCACTAAATCTGTTGATCAGAAAAGTAGGCTTTCATTTCTATATTTAAAAAATGCATAATTAAACATTGACTTGTCATATTTATATATATCTTTGGGGTACACAGTGATGTTATAATTTTTGAATGCATTGTGTAACACTAAAACAAGCAAGTTAACATAGCCATCACCTCAAATATTTAACAAATTTTGTGATGAGAACCTTTGAATTTTATTCCTGTTAAAGTATGCTCCTGGTTGACAGAAAAGATGGACTACACACAGCTGAAGTTCTCAAAGTTAAAACAACACCAGGTGAGCAGGGCTGGGTGAAGGGGAAATCATGCACTCTGTATTCTAAAAAAAAAGTAAATGTGTCACTGGACTCTTCTTATCCACCATCTAAGACAAGCCAGCTCTTATAGTTGATGCCAAGAGAAACTGTACCAGGGACATACTTGCCTAACCCCCCTACCACCAGACTTTTGAAAGAAACATCTGACAGAGAGGTCTAGTTTGGGACTTGGATCCACCCAATCAGCACTTGACTACTTCAACCAATGAGAACCAAATAAGTTTGAATACACCATTTGCATAAACAGATTTGATTTGAAACTAGATGAGAACTTCCTTTATTTATTCCCAACTTTAATTTATTCTTTCTGGGAGCATATTTTCACTTGTTTTGACTGTTGTGCCACCCCATCTGAGGATTTTTTTTTTTTGAGGATTTATTTTTATAGCTAATAAAACTCTCCCTTTTTCCTCCACAGATCTCAGGATAATAATCCTAAGGATAACCACTAACAGGCTTAGTGATTTTGAAAGTACATGACTCAGTTATTAACTTTACCCACCAGGTGGTAAAATGGATCTTTAAAAAAAAAAAAAGAACCAAAAAGTAGAATGTGTTTCTCCTATTTAACTGATGCCCTGTACCCATTGACAAACATCTCCCTATTTTTCTTGCTCTCCAGTTTCAAATGACCACCATTCTACTGTCTGCATGTATTACTTCTATTATTTTAGATTTCTCATATAAGTAAGAATGTGCTTGAGCACAAAAAGGAAATGATTAACAAACTGAAGATAATCCAGAATTAGGAGAGAATTTCTGCAAGCCATACATCTGAGAAGATACTCATAAAAGTACCATGTGATCCAGTAACTCCACTTTTGAGTATAGGTTGGTCAAAAGTTCAGGATACATAAGTTACACAAAACACATACACATTTACACAGGAACTTAAGAAGTACGGAGTCAGCACGGTGGTGAAAGTGTGCGAAGCGACTTACGACGCTGCTCTGGTGGCCAAAGAAGGCTTCCGCTTTCTCGACTGGCCCTTCGAGGACGGGGCACCGCCACCTGCCCAGATCGTGGAGGACTGGTTGACTTTTGTGAAAATCAAGTTTCGAGA